>PVIR01018386.1:11486-33525 GCA_004026965.1 Petromus typicus | reverse complement strand
CATAACAATACTGGGTGTGGACCCAGCAGCAACCAGTACCACATACCACAGTGCCGGGCGTGGTGGCTCACGCCTGTAATCCCAGCACTCGGGAGGCAGAGGCAGGAGGATTGTGATGTGAGTTTGAGGCTGAGCTCAGGGCCAGCCTGAACCACAAAGCGAGACCCTGTCTCCAAAAACCTAAAAAAAAAAAAAAAAAGAAATCAATATTGGAACAATATTATTAGCTAAATTCTGTAATTCTGAATTTCTTATTTTTTACTTTTTTGCATTTCTGATTATGTTCTTAAGTTATTATGTCATATCCGTTTAGCTTTTTTGTTTTGTTTTATTTCTGGTAGCATTTGGAATTGAATGCAGAACCCCAGCCTTTACCCTAAACTACAACCCCAGCTCTTTATAAAAATTCAAAGTTTTGAAAGAGGATGCCTCTAAACTGCCCAGGTTGGATGAGAATTTTTTATTCGAATCCCAGACTGCTGCTTAGCTTTGTCTTACTGTGACAGTTTCTCAGACTTCTTGTTGTGTTTGATGTCCTTGGCAGTTTTCAGGACGGTCATGTGTCCTATGGGATGCTCTTTTACTGGAATTTGTCTGATTTTTCATGTTTATCCTGGGATTATGGGCTTTAGAAGAAAGTACACAGAGGTAAAATGCTATTTTCATCATCATTACACACAAAAAGTAGGTGTTATCAAATGATTTATGACTTGATGTGGACCTTGAGCACCTGGCTAAGGTGATCAGATTTCTCTACTATGAAGTTACTGTCTTCTCCGCCTTCTCATATTGTAATCTTTGGAGAGAAGTCTGTGCATGCATCCCACACCTAAGGAATGAGAAGCCCAGGAACCACTCCTTTAGGGTGGAGTATCCACATAATTATTTTAAATTCTTACATAGGAGAAGATTGTCTTTTCTAATTTATTAATTTACTCACTATTCACATATGTAAAAATGGACTCATAGATATCTTAATATTGGATTATAATCTAATCCAATCTTTATTTTCTTGCTCACCTTGTCCCAGCTCTGGCCTTTTGAGTGCTGTTTCTTTTCTTCTTTTTTTTTAGTTTTTTTGAGACAAGTTCTCACTTTGTAGTTCAGCCTGGCCTTAACTCATTATGTAGCCCAAGCTAGCCTCAAACTCACAGCAATCCTTCTGTCTCTGTCTCCCAAGTGCTGTGATTATAGGAATGAGCCACTACACCCAGCACTGTGACACTGAATTTGGGACCCTGTACTTGCCATCTGGACGCTGGAACCACTAAGCTAAATCTTTGGCCCCTTTGTGCTCTTTCTGATCCTGTGACTCTTTGGCAAACCTCTATCTCTGTTGGTTTTGTTTCTCTTTGTTTGCTTGCTTTAGTAGTTTCTTACTTTTTACAAGATAAATGCTTTAGATTTAACTTGTATGTTTCCTGCCCTAGTTACAGAATCAATTATTTCTCTAAGGAATTCTGGTTCCTTTTCCCAAAAAAATCAAAGTAAGGTACTTAGAGTACTCATTGTTACTGGAGTTTAATTTCTTTTAGCCTCTCTCAGCTGACACAAAAGAAATATTATGTATGATAACCCCTGAATAAGAAGATATCAATTAATACTTTTATATATAACCATTTGCAACCAATAGTGAAATATAGTACTGCATTTACTGCTGGAGCCGGTGTGCATGCCTGTTAATCCCAGTACTAAGGGAGGCTGAGGCAGGAGGATTACAAGTTTGAGTCTTGCCTGGATTCTCAAAATGAAAAAGAAAAATAATGCTGGACTTGGTCACTCCTCTCATCCCAGCACTCATGAGGCTGAAGCAGGATGAAGGCTGTGAGTTCAAGGCTTGTCTGGGATACATAGTGATCTCAGAGCCAGCCTGAACTACAAAGTGAGACTCTGTGTCAAAAAAAAAAAAAAAAAAAAAAAAAAGAATATCAAGTTTCTAGACTCCCAGTGTGTTTTACTGAATCTTAGTAATTTTTCTTGAATAATACCTCTCAATGTGTTGTAGACTTTCAGTCAATTTCCAAAGTCTTAAAATGGATGAGTTTTGTCTAATTTTATTATTGCTTCTAGGGGAAAATTCTTTACTTAGTTTCTCAATCAGGCATTCTAGACATCCTTTCAGATATTTATCTTCTGTTTGCTGATCAATGGCTTTTTTGAAAGAACCAAAATTTGCTTTGATTCCAAAAAGACAGAGGGACAGAAGCCCAAGGGGAAAAAAAATGGAAAGCACTAAGCATAATCAAAGCCAGAGGAAAGTTTTGGCTTATATTTTACCTAAGCCCAAATTTATGACTGAAAGTAAGCTGAGGGAATAGCTGAATTAGATTCCTAATCTCTTGAAGTAGATGATCTAAGTAATTGTGGGAAAAGAATCATTCCTCCTAAAATAACAGTGTTTATTTTGGGGCTAAAGTTTTCTTATGAATCTTTATCCTAGTTTAGGCTAAATTCTCTAGACTTAAACACAGAGCACAACATGAAAGAAGTGTAATTTCATTGTTTTTATGTCTTTTCATCCAGTTACTAGGGGTACTCTATGGAAATCTTGGAAAGAAAGAGCTATAAAGCGACCTGCAACAGCCCATGCTTTAAGACCAGATCAAATGATTAGCGATCAACTTGCAACAAATACAAAGGTATCAGAAATTCAAGACATGCTGCAGGAACTAATAAGCACATCGATGTTCAACAAGTTGGAAACCAATGCTATTAAATATATATCATCAACAATAACAAACTTTTCTAAAGCTTTGAATACACTAAATGATGAATTAAAATATCTTAACTTCTCAAATGTTGGTATGTATGTGGATGAAACAAAAGAAGAAGAAAAAGATCTCTCCCTGAAGATAATCCAAAGTCTCAGTGAACAAAATGAAATGCTTATTCAGAAACTTAGAGATGCAGAAGAAAAATTTGAACAAATTCTTCAATTCAGAGCTGTTTTCGGACCCCGAGCACATATATTATCACCCACATTCTCAACCTTGAAAGTGCTACAATCATCCACAACCTTAGATGAATCTATGGACAGTATTTTAAGCAAAGAATTTGAAAATATTATAGATGAATCCCAAAGAAAAGGGACCAAAGGCACTGGGCTAAAGTGGGATTCACATACAGCTCAAGTGGAAATGACTCCAGTTCTAACTGAACAACAACATATTTTACCTGAAAAAAAGTGGAAAATTCCTCCTCAAGATACTTCTGGAGATGTATCACTGAGGAAAGGTGATAATGATAAAAAAGATGGGGCTGGTGGGTTTTCATCACAAACCAGAAAGCTCACAAAAGACCCACAGGCACATGAGACTTCTGAAACAAGTGTGAGCACTATTAAAGACGAACAAAAAGCCCCTGAGGCCAAACCCAGTCAAACTTTTGAGCAACAAGCCCAGGAAAAGAAGAGAAAACAAAGAAAATCATCTGAATCCAAACCAAAGTCATCGACTGAATCAAAAAGCCAATACATCTCCTCTATGGAAACAAAAACCCAAGACCAGAAAAGTGCAAAAAGTATGTGGGAGCAACTCAGGAAGCTGAAACCCGAACTTTCACTTGGAAAAAGCCCTATTCTATCGGACACTAAAGAAGAACCCACCACTAAGTCAATGGACAAAGATATCAAAAGTGAGCAGAGCCTCCCAACAGAACCATTAAGGATGACCAAGCCTGGTTTCACCCCTGAGCCCCAGAAAGTTGAAGAGAAAGGAAAACAAAACCAAGTCTTTGGGGGAACTATCCCAAGCAATGAAGAAAAAACTGAAGAGAAACCAGTGTTAGCTTTCACCAAAGAATCCCTGTCTCAGCCACTTGTTAAATCACAGTCAAAGATCACTAAACAGGCTCTGGCAAGTCCAGATGGCAAAAGAGAACAAAGTAATCTAGAATTATTTCAAAAAGCTATCCTGGCTTTCCTAAAAGAAAAAATTGATAACACAGGAAAGCCTTCTAGTAAAAAGAGTGTTCTGAAAGAAGAGGAGTTACTCACAAAAGCAGAGGCTGAAAAGCTTGGAGTCATACAGACAAAAATGGAGGAATATTTCCAAAAAGTGGCTGAAACTGTGACTAAAATCTTGAGAAAATACAAGGAAATAAAAAGGCAAGAACAAGTTGGAGAGAAATCTATAAAGCAAAAACAGGGAGTGTCACTTACTCCAGGAATGCATTTTCAGGAGTCATCAATTAATGCAAAATCTGAAATTAGCTCCCTCCTTTCAAATGAGAGCACAGACCCAGTAATTAAACATTTAATACAAATGATCCTGGCTGAAATGGAAATTAAAGGAGATGTTCCAGAAGTTTTAATAACAGGAAAAAGCCAAAAGGAGAAAGAAACAAAGCAGGAGGAGAAATATTTGCAAGAAGGTCAAGAACAGATGTCTGGTATGGATCTCAAGCATCACCAACTAGATGTAAAAAATCTTTGGATGGAGAACTATAAGATGATCAGTCAGAATATGGAGGAGAAAAAGGCATTGCCACAGATGAAGGAGGGAAAGGAAGGGCAGCAGGAGCAGAAACTGGAGCAGGAAGAAGTATGGAAGAAAGAGGAGAGCCAGAAGGATAAGAAACAAAAAAAATGGGAAAGTGAGAGAGAAGAGCAGCAGAAGCTAAAGAAGCAGCAGCTGAAAGCCCGGAAGCCAAAGACAAAAGGACAAGGAGTGCCCACGGAGGAGGAGAGAGAGGTGATGCAGGACCTGAAAATAAGTCGGGAAAGAGATGAAGAGAGGCAGAAGTTGAGCAGAATATTAGAGGACCTCAAAAGGCAGAGGCAGAACACAGAAAAGAAAGGAACTGAAGATCTAGCAGACATGATCACCCAAAGTCCAGTGATGCTTTCTCTAAAGGGACGGGGCACTTTGAAAAACAAAACCCAGTTACACCACAGAAAAAAGACACAAAAGAATCTTGGGACATTCACCAGTCTTCTAGATAAAAAGCTTTCCATATCAGAGACTCCTCACACCCCCACCCAGTCCTTTCCAACCAGAACCACTCCTGTTTCTGATTCCCCTCTCACACAATATATCAGTCTGACTCCTAGGCAGGCCCTGGCACAAGGGGGCACTCCTACCCCTCAGGAGCTCCAGAAAACAGAACTTCCCACTGCCCCCGGGATATCTCAGACATCAGGGGTAACACTCTCCTCTGAGCAGGCACAGGCTTTGAGGGCTGCTCTTACTCGTGAACACATTTCTGGAAGGCAGACCCAATTCATAACAGAGCAGACACAGGAAGCAGCCACCACAAAAACTCAGGAACAAGTTCAAACACAACATGTCCCTCTTACCCTTAAACAGGGACAGAAACTAAAGGAATCTCTCATACCAGAAAAGACTGAGCCAATTCAGATCCCATCAGTAACTAAAGAGGAACACATACATAGAATTACCAAGACCCTGAAGATTACTGAATCTCCTCAGCAGGCTCAGACTCTGGGAATCAATCTGATTCCTCAGCAGACCCAGGATCTGAGGATCACTTCAACCCCTCAGCAGGTTCAGGCTCAAGAGATCACTCTGACCCCTCAGCATGCCCAGGACCTGGGGATCACTCCAACCCCTCAGCAGGTTCAGGATCAAGGGATCACTCTGACACTTCAGCAGCCCAAAGACTTGGGGATCACTCTGACTCCTCAGCAGATTCAGGCTCAAGGAATCACTCTGAGGCTTCAGCAAGCTCAGGATCTGGGGATCAGTCTGACCTCTCAGCAGGCCCAGGATTTGGGGATCATTCAGACCCCTCAGCAGATTCAGACTCAAAAGATCAGTATGACTCCTCAGCAGGCCCAGGAACAGGGGATCACTCTGATCCCCCAGAAGATTCAGGCTCAAGAGATCACTATGACTCCTCAGCAGACCCATGTTCTGGGAATCACTCTGACCCCCCAGCAGATACAGGCACAAGAGATCACTCTGACCCCTCAGCAGATTCAGGATCAAGGAATCACTCTGATTCCCCAGCAGGCCCAGGATCTGGGGATCACTCTGATGCCCCAGCAGATACAGGCACAAGAGATCACTCTGACCCCTCAGCAGATTCAGGATCAAGAGATCACTCTGACCCCTCAGCAGATTCAGGATCAAAGGATCACTCTGACCCCTCAGCAGGCCCAGGATCTGGGGATCACTCTAACCCCCCAGCAGATTCAGGATCAAGGAATTACTCTGACCCCCCAGCAGATTCAGGCACAAGAGATGACTCTGACCCCTCAGCAGGCTCATGATCTGGGGATCACTCTGACCCATCAGCAGATTCAAGATCAAGGGATCACTCTGACCCCTCAGCAGTCCCAAATTCTGGGGATCACTCTGACCCCACAGCAGATTCAGGATCAAGGGAGCACTCTGACCCCTCAGCAGGTTCAGACTCAAAGGATCAGTCTGACCACCCAGCAGATTCAGGACCAAGGGATCACTCCAACCCCTAAGGAGGTTCAGGCTCAAGGGATCATTCTGACCCCTCAGCAGATTCAGGCTCAAGGGATCACTCTGACTCCTCAGCAAGCTCTGGATCTGGGGATCACCCCAAACCCCCAGCAGATTCAGGCTCAAGGGATCACTCTGACTCCACAGCATGCCCAGGATCTGGGGATCACTCTGACCCAACAGCATATTCAGGCTCCAGTGATCACTCTAACCCATCAGGAGGCCCATCATCTGGGAAATACTCCACACCCCCTGCAGATTCAGGCTCAAAGGAGCACTCTGACTCCTCAGCAGGCCCAGGATCAGGAGATCACAACAACCCCTCAGCAGATTCAGGCTCAAGGGATCACTCTGAATCCTCAACAAGCTCCGGATCGGGGGATCACTCTGACCCCCCAGCAGATTCAGGATCAAGGGAGCACTCTGACTCCTCAGCAAGCTCCAGATATGGGAATCACTCCAACCCCCATGCAGATTGAGGGTCAAAGGATCACTCTGACTCCTCAGCAGGCCAGAGATCTGGGGATCACTTTGACCCCTCAGCAAATTCAGGATCAAGGGATCACTCTGACCCCTCAGCAGGCCAGCAATCTGGGGATCAGTTCAACCCCTCAGCAGATTCAGGGTCAAGGGATCAGTGGGACTTCTCAGCAAGTTCCAGATCTGGGGATCACTCCAACCCCCCAGCAGATTCAGCCTCAAGGGAGCACTCTGACACCTCAGCAATCTCAGGATCTGGGGATCACTCCAACCCCCATGCAGACTGAGGGTCAAAGGATCACTCTGACCCCTCAGCAGGCCAGCAATCTGGGGATCAGTTTAACCCCTCAGCAGATTCAGGATCAAGGGATCAGTTGGACTTCTCAGCAAGTTCCAGATCTGGGGATCACTCCAACCCCCCAGCAGATTCAGCCTCAAGGGAGCACTCTGACACCTCAGCAATCTCAGGATCTGGGGATCACTCCAACCCCCATGCAGACTGAGGGTCAAAGGATCACTCTGACTCCTCAGCAGGCCAGAGATCTGGGGATCACTTTGACCCCTCAGCAGATTCAGGCTCAAGGGATCACTCTGACCCCTCAGCAGGCTAGCAATCTGGGGATCAGTTTAAACCCTCAGCAGATTCAGGAACAAGGGATCACTTTGACTTCTCAGCAAGCTCTGGACCTGGGGATCACTCCGACTCCCCAGCAGATTCAGCCTCAAGGGAGCACTCTGACTCCTCAGCAAGCTCTCGCTCTAGGGATCACTCTGACCCCCAAGCAGATTCAGGATCAAAGGAGCACTTTGACTCCTCAGCAGGCCCAGGATCAGGGGATCACTCTGACCCCTCAGCAGATTCAGGGTCAAGGGAGCACTCTGACTCCTCAGAAAGCTCTTGATCTAGGGATCACTCCGACACCCCAACAGATTCAGGATCAAAGAAGCACTCTGACTCCTCAGCAGGCCCAGGATCTGGGGATCACTCTGACCCCCCAGCAGATTCAGGATCAAGGGAGCACTCTGACTCCTCAGCAAGCCCAGGATCAGGGGATCACTCCAACCCCCCTGCAGATTGCGGGTCAAAGGATCACTCTGACTCCTCAGCAGGCCAGAAATCTGGGGATTAGTTTGACCCCTCAGCAGATTCAGGCTCGAGAGATCACTCTGACCCCTCTGCAAGCCAGAAATCTGGGGGTCAGTTTTACCCCTCAGCAAATTCGGGCTAAAGGGATCAGTTGGACTTTTCAGCAAGCTCCAGAGCAGGGGATCACTCCGACCTCCCAGCAGATTCAGGATCAAGGGATCACTCTGACACCTCAGCAAGCTCCCGATCTGGGGATCACTCCGACCCCCAAGCCAATTCAGGCTCAAAGGATCACTCTGACTCCTCAGCAAGCTCCGTATCTGGGGATCACTCCAACCCCCCAGCCGATTCAGGTTCAAAGGATCACTCTGACTCCTCAGAAAGCTCCTGATCTAGGGATCACTCGAACCCCCCACCAGATTAAGTCTCCAGTCATCACTCTGACCCATCAGCAGGCCCATCATCTGGATTATACTCCACCCCCCCTGCATATTCAGGCTCAAAGGAGCACTCTGACTCCTCAGCAGGGCAAAGATCTGCAGATTAGTTTGGCCCCCCAGCAGATTCAAGCTCCAGGTATCACACTGACCCCTCAGCAGGCCCATCATCAGGGGATCACTCCATCCCCCCTGCAGATTGCGGGTCAAAGGATCACTCTGACTCCTCAGCAGGCCAGAGATCTGGGGATCACTTTGACCCCTCAGCAGATTCAAGCTCAAGGGATCAGTGGGACTTCTCAGCAAGCTCTAGATCTGGGGATCACTCCAATCCCCCAGCAGGTTCAGGCTCAAGAGATCACTCTGACTCCTCAGCAAGCTCAGGATCAGGGGATCACTCCAACCCCCCAACAGATTCAGGCTCAAGGGAGCACTCTGATTCCTCAGCAAGCTCCGGATCTGGCGATTACTCCAACCTCCCAGCAAATTCAGCCTCAAGGGAGTACTCTGACTCCTCAGCAAGCTCTGGATCTGGGGATCACTCCAACCCCCCAGCAGATTCAGGCTCAAGGGAGCACTCTGATTCCTCAGCAAGCTCCGGATCTGGGGATTACTCCCACCCCTCAGCAGGCCAGCAATCTGGGGATCAGTTTTACCACTCAGCAGATTTGGGCTCAAGGAATCAGTCAGACTTCTCAGCAAGCTCCGGATCTGGGGATCACTCTGACTCCCCAGGAGATTCAGGACCAAGGGATCACTCTGACTCCTCAGCAAGCTCAGGATCAGGGGATCACTCCAACCCCCCAGCAGATTCAGGCTCAAGGGAGCACTCTGACTCCTCAGCAAGCTCTGGATCTGGGGATCACTCCAACCCCTCAGCAGGCCAGCAACCTGGGGATCAGTTTTACCCCTCATTATATTTGGGCTCAAGGGATCAGTCAGACTTCTCAGCAAGCTCCAGATCTGAGGATCACTCCAACCCCACAGCAGATTCAGGCTCAAGGGAGCACTCTCACACCTCAGCAAGCTCCCAATCTGGGGATCACTCCAAATCCCCAGCAAATTCAGCCTCTAGGGATCAGTCTGACTCATCAGGAACTGGGAATCACTCTGACTCCCCAGCAGATACAGGCTCAAAGGAGTACTCTGGTCCCTCAGCAGGCCCAGGATCTGGGGATCACTTCAACCCCCCAGCAGATTCAGCCTCAAGGGAGCACTCTGACCCTTCAGCAGGCCCAGGATCTGGGGATCACTCGAACCCCCCTGCAGACTGAGGGTCAAAGGATCACTCCGACTCCTCAGCAGGCCAGAGATCTGGGGATTAGTTTGACCCCTCAGCAGATTCAGGATCAAGGGATCACTCTGACCCCTCAGCAGGCCAGCAATCTGGGGATCAGTTTTACCACTCAGCAGATTCGAGCTCAAGGGATCAGTGGGACTTCTCAGCAAGCTCGAGATCTGGGGATCACTCCAACCCGCCAGCAGATTCAGCCTCAAGGGAGCACTCTGACACCTCAGCAATCTCAGGATCTGGGGATCACTCCAACCCCCATGCAGACTGAGGGTCAAAGGATCACTCTGACCCCTCAGCAGGCCAGCAATCTGGGGATCAGTTTAACCCCTCAGCAGATTCAGGATCAAGGGATCAGTTGGACTTCTCAGCAAGTTCCAGATCTGGGGATCACTCCAACCCCCCAGCAGATTCAGCCTCAAGGGAGCACTCTGACACCTCAGCAATCTCAGGAACTGGGGATCATTCCAACCCCCATGCAGACTGAGGGTCAAAGGATCACTCTGACTCCTCAGCAGGCCAGAGATCTGGGGATTAGTTTGACCCCTCAGCAGATTCAGGATCAAGGGATCACTCTGACCCCTCAGCAGGCCAGCAATCTGGGGATCAGTTTTACCACTCAGCAGATTCGAGCTCAAGGGATCAGTGGGACTTCTCAGCAAGCTCGAGATCTGGGGATCACTCCAACCCGCCAGCAGATTCAGCCTCAAGGGAGCACTCTGACACCTCAGCAAGCTCCCGATCTGGGGATCACTCCAAATCCCCAGCAAATTCAGCCTCCAGGGATCAGTCTGACTTCTCAGCAAGCTCAGGAACTGGGAATCACTCTGACTCCCCAGCAGATACAGGCTCAAAGGAGTACTCTGGTCCCCCAGCAGGCCCAGGATGTGGGGATCACTCTGACCCACCAGCAGATTCAGCCTCAAGGGAGCACTCTGACTCCTCAGCAGGCCAGAGATCTGGGGATTAGTTTGACCCCGCAGCAGATTCAGGCTCAAGGGATCACTCTGACGCCTCAGCAGGCCAACAATCTGCAGATCAGTTTAACCCCTCAGCAGATTCAGGATCAAGGGATCACTCTGACTTCTCAGCAAGCTCTGGATCTGAGGATCACTCCGACTCCCCAGCAGATTCAGGCTCAAGGAAGCACTCTGACTCCCCAGCAGATTCAGGATCAAGCGATCATTCTGACTCCTCAGCAATCTCAGGATCTGGGGATCACTCTGACCTCCCAGCAGATTCCGGATCAAGGGAGCACTCTGACTCCTCAGCAAGCTCTGGATCTGGGGATCACTCCAACCCCCCAGCAGATTCAGGCTCAAGGGATCACTCTAACCCCTCAGCAAGCCCAGGGTCTGGGGCTCACTCCAACCCCTCTTCAGATTCAGGGTCAAAGGATCACTCTGACTCCTCAGCAGGCTAGAGATCTGGGGATTAGTTTGACCCCTCAGCAGATTCAGGCTCAAGGGATCACTCTTACCCCTCAGCAGGCAAGCAATCTGGGGATCAGTTTGACCCCTCAGCCGATTCAGGGTCAATGGATCACATTCAGACCTCAACAAGTTCAGCCTTTTGGCACTCCGGTTACCTGGCAAAAGCTTGCCACACTTTCCCCTTCCACTCTTAGACCATCTCAGGAATTAAAGGCCTCTTTTTCCACTCAGCAGTCCATTACATCAAGGTTTTCTCTAAGGCCTAGGCTGCCTCTGACATCATCTTCTCTTCATACTGAGAAGATCTCTGTACCTGTTGTTTTTTCCCCATTGCAAAAAGCAAGGCCTCTTCTCAGCCAACCCCCTTTTACTCCTAGGACACACTTAGGAATGAGTATTCCTTCTACTCCTGGAAGGTTCCTGGGCCCACAGATCCTTCCTACCTCCAGACAGATGCTAGTACTTAAAGGTCAAGGCATTCCTACAGAGTTTCCCACTGCTGGGCCCCCTCCCAAGACAGAGCAGCCCCTTCAACCAGAGGCCCTTAGCTCTGGTCACTTCCACCTATTTAGAAGTCCTCTAACTCCCAGGCCACCTTTGGATGCCCAGGCTACTCTTAGCCTCAGGCCACCTCCTAAATCTAGAATCCCACCTACCGTTGAACAGATCCCCAGATCCTGGGCTCCTTTCTCTCCTGGGCAGCCCTTGGTTCCTGGAGTTTCTTCCATCCCTAGGGAGGAGATGCTGGTATCTGAAACCCTGGCTGCTCCTGAGCAGCCCCAGGGACTCCAGCTTCCTGCCACCCCTGAGCAGACTCTGCAGACCTCTTCTGCCTTTGGGCGGCTTCTGGCAGCATGGACCCCACCTGGGCCAGTCTCCCCATTATGGATCCCTCCTACCACTAGGCATCCCTCCACACTGTGGGCTCCCTCAACTCTGGGGAAGCCTCAGAGTGTTTTGTCCTCTTCTGTCACTGAGAAAAGACTGGCAATTGTTTCTTCTCAAAAATCTAAATCAGCCATGGTTCAGGCAAGGGCTACAGATTTCAGCTTATCTCCAGCTCCTTTCACCATGAAAAAGTTGCAAATATCAGAGCCCCCTGACAATTATGAAGAAAGCCAGACACTCCAAGACACTTATGTCGTGGAGTCATATGGAACACGTCAGTCGTCTCTCACCAGTTACAGGACACCAGTTTCACAAAGCCTTTATAAGGGCATCTGTCCCACTTTCATAAAGCCTACAACATCATTACCTTCTCGTGTTACTCAGCTGCCCAAAACACCACTGAGCTCCCCTAAAGGGGACTGGAAATCCCAGTCCCCCTCTCCAGACCTGCCCTGGATACTGACTTCAATTTCAGGTACCGCGAAACCCAAAATGATGGTGCCGCCTTCCTCTGCTAAAGAGATCATGGAGAAAAAGTATTTTGTTGATGTGGAGGCTCAGAGGAAGAACTTGGTACTATTAGATCAAGCTGTAAAAACTTCTGGGCTCCGATCACAGCAATACACAACAGTTAGGAATGTCATCATTAGAACACTTCATATGGACACTGTCCGGCTGAGCTACCTGCTCCGGAAGTACATTGATTATCGGTTGATCCAGTGTGTCAGGTAGATGTAATTATTATTACTTTTTTCTTTTATCCTGCATTGCCTAGAGTCTATTCATATTTTCCAGATCACATGCTCTAAAACATTCTCTTATAGAAGGTCTGAAGGATGGAAGCTTGTTTAAAATAGCAAAAGGAGTGGCTGGGCTTGGTGGTGTATACCTTTAATCCTAGTACTCAGGAGGCTGAGGCTGGAAGACTGCTGAAAGTTTAGGGTCAGCCTGGGCTATATACTTGGTAAGTTCAAGGCCAGCCTGAATTACATAGTGAGACCCAGTTTCAACCTGCTACCCAAATAGATAGCAAAAGGAAGATTTTTATTTTTTAAAATTTGGGGAAATAAGAAACAGTACATATTATAATCCATATTATCCATTTATATCTCTGGTTATCTCCAAAATGTCAACTCCAAAAATTCAGAAATTCATGTCAGTTATTCTGAATTTCTTTCATCTTTGGTTTACCAGAAGACAAATGACTGAATAGGAATGGCAGCTTGTATAATGTATTGCCACAGCAGGTTAGCTTTTCTTTCTCTCTCTCCTTCCTTCCCTTCCTTCTTCCTTCTCTCTTTCTCCCCCTCTCTTTCTCAATTTATTTTTGTGGTACCTAAGATTGAATTCAGGCCCTTGTGTTTCCAAGGTAAGTGTGGTACTACTTGAGCTAAACCCCCAGCCCCTGCCCTTGATTTTCTAAAATTGCTAACATGTAACAGAAATGAGTCAAGGCAAGTAAAAATTGGGTTGCTACCTTCAACATTTGCATTTGAGGTTATTGATGTATTACTTGGGATAAATGTATAAATTTAAAATTATAGGATGCCTAAGTAAAACATAGTGATAGAATAGGAGAATAGGAGATAATTATAGGAGTAACTTCTATAATTCACTTAAGAAGTACATGTTGAACACTTATAATTTATCAACTATTATTCTAGGTGTGAAAGATACAGCAAGGATTTTTTTTTTTAAAGACCTCTATTCCAATAAATAAATAAATAGGCAGGGTCTCACTATGTTGCCCAGGCAGTCTTTGTATTGATCTCACTATGTAACCTGGGTTGGTTTTAAATTTGTGATCCTCTCCTCAGCCACCTGGATGCTGGGATTATAGTCAAGCACCACAACTCCTGGCTTGAAATTTACATTTTGGGGGGAAGGAACAAGTTCACTTGGTAACAAAAGATTAGAACAAAGTAGAAAAGAAGACCTCTTAAAGCTACAATCAGAACTTTTGAGTTTTTCATTTGCTTTTTTTTTTTTTTGAGACTGGGTCTTGCTACGTAGTTAAAGCTGGCCTTAAACTCACAAAGATCCTCCTGCCTGAGTGCTGGGATTACGGGCATATGTTACTATATCTGCAGAATTTTTTTTTTTTTTTTTTTTAGGTTTTTTGAGACAGGGTCTCGCTTTGGAGTTCAGGCTGGCCCTGAGCTCAGCCTCCAACTCACATCACAGCAATCCTCCTGCCTCTGCCTCCCAAGTTCTGGGATTACAGGCGTGAGCCACCATGCCTGGCACTGTGGTATGTGATGCTGAGTCTCCACGCCCAGTATTGTATGTGGTTACCAGGGATCGAATCCGGGTCCTTGTGCTTGCAAGACAGGCGCCAGAACCACTGAGCTAAATCCCGGCCCTATCTGCAGAATTTTTAATCTAACATCTGAGATGTGTTGAAAAATATTTATGTAATATTTGTCTTTAGTTTTCTCTTTCTACCCTGAGGAACCTGAGTCTTTTAGGTCTAATTTTTACATGCAAACATTTCATTCACTTGAGAATGGTAAGTGCCACATTTCTGGCTCTTCTTTAGGGCTGGTCATCTCCAGTTCCTCTATGTCTTTTTTCATTCATTATATTTATTTTTTTTTTTAGAAAAAGTCCTATATCCATATGGACTGAGAAATAAAGCCAAATAGTAGAGTAAAATTCTCTCTAATAGCCCTCCCTCTAGCCAGCCAGGGTGGGGACCACCAATGCTTACGAATGTCCATCAAGAAACATGTTCTGTTTTTATTCTTTTCTGGTTTTTGGTTTGTTTTTTTGTTTGTTTTTTTGAGACAGAGTCTCGCTTTGTAGTTCGGGCTGGCCCTGAGCTCACTAAGTAGTCCAGGCAAGCCTCACAGCAATCCTCCTGCTTCTGCCACCCAAGTGCAGGGATTACACATGTGAGTCACCATGCCCAACACTGTAGTATGTGGTACTGATTGCTCACCTGCCCGGTATTGTGATATGTGGTTACCAGCGATTGAACTCAGGATCTTGCACTTGCAAGGGAGGCGTCAGAACCACTGATCTAAATCCCTGGCCCCTGCCTTTATTCTTTTTAGATTTTAAAGTCACATGATTTTTATAGCATAATTTAGGTATTGGATATTGGATAAATTATTAAAGTTATATAAAAAATATTCACTTGTTGCATAGCTATATAGTATTTCAAAATCTAGATTTACCAAATTTATTTAACCTCTAGTAGGTATTAATGTTGTTCAATATCTTGCTATTATAAAAATAGACTTCAGTGAGTGATATTATATATACATTATGATTTGGAATTTCTAAATCAAAGGGTGAATGCTTTTTAAATTTTGATATTTTGTCAAATTGTTGCCAAAGTAGTTGTAATAGCTTATGTACTGATCAGTATTATGTACATTTCTCAACATCAAAACTAGCATGACGTGTTGTTATATGTAAGGTTAAGTATTTTTCATAGATTTAAGAACCATCTACATTTCATTTTTCTAGAAGATCCTACTCATATACATTACCTGTGTTTTAATTTGGGTTGTCTAAGTTTTTATATAAAATTGATTTTATAATGTATTAGATACTTGAAAAATTAATGTTTTTAAAATTTTTTTGAGACAGGGTCTCGCTTTGTAATTCAGGCTGGCCCTGAACTCACATTGTAGCCAGGACAGCTTTCAACTCACAGCTATCCTCCTGCCTCTGTCTGCATCCTGAGTTTTAGGAATACAAACTCACCTACCATGCCCAGCATTGTGGTATATGGTACCAGGGATCAAACTCAGGACCTTGCACTTGCCAGGCAGATCCTAGAACTGCTGAGCCAAATCCCCAGCCCCAGATTAGCATTTTTTTTTTTTTGAGACAGGGTCTTGATTTGTAGTTCAGGCTGGCCCTGAGCTCAGCCTCCAACTCACATCACAGCAGTTCTCCTGCCTCTGCCTCCCGAGTGCTGGGATTACAGGCGTGAGCCACCACACCCGGCACTGTGGTGTGTGGTGCTGATTGCTGTTGGGCATGAGTCTCCACGCCCAGTATTGTACATGGTTACTGGGGATCAAACCCGGGCCCTTGCACTTGCAAGACAGGTGCCAGAACCACTGAGCTAAATCCCCGGCCTCCAGATTAGCATTTTTAAAGTTAAGGATTTTGTCCTCTAAATAATTTTTATTTCAAATCAGTATATTTGAATTTTTAATAAAATAGTAATGAAGCAATACTATTGTAATGCTGAAAAAACTGAAACATACAAATTTGGTAGTCACATAGATAACTAGAATAGTCTTATTAAATAAGCTTCCCATCCCCTATATTTCTTTACTTAATAGGGATGAGATGGGAATAGAAAAATACTGAGGGCTGGCTTTCTGAGCCAGACTCAGTAACTGTATCAATCTAACACTTGTTAATTTTTTTTAAAGAAATAGTATAATCAAACGATTAAAAGCCAGACAAAACACTGGGAAAGGTTATGAGACCCAGAACGTCTACATCATGTTAAGCAAAATTGATAATTATCAGAAAAGGGTGATGGAAGTCTGGACCAAAAAACAGAAGTCTTTAGAGCAGAAACGAAATCAATACCTGAAGAAAATGATGAACTTATTTAGCCAGGTAACCTGTTTTCCATTCTCTCTCTAGTGTACTGCAAAAAAAGAAAAAAAAAAAAGTGGTAAACTTTGAAAATAACTTTTACCTGAAGTAGAATGTGTGTGTGTGTGTGTGTGTGTGTGTGTGTGTGTGTGTCCTAAAGCTGCTGTAATACATTACCACAAAATTAATTTAAAACTCTATACTTTGTGGAAAGGGAAGAGGCTCAAGAGGGATGGGAGAAAGTGGAGGGGAATGAGCAATTAAAAAAAAAGATCAAGAGGGATGAATTTGTTTATTATGTATCATAAACATATATTCGTAGAACAGGTAAAATAAAAAATGCAGTTTCATAAATAAAACATAGAAATACAGAAATTCACTTTCTCATAATTTTAGAGGCTAGAGTGCTTGCAATCAAAGTATTTCAGATTGGTTTTTTCTCAAAGTGCTAAGAAATCTGTCCCACAGCACTCTCCTAGGTTGTATGGCAATTATTGGCATTCCTTAGTTTGTAGCTATATGACGCCAATCTCTGCCTTCAAGTGGCCTTCTTCCTTGTGTGCCTTGTGTCCCTCCCTTTCTCTCTCTCTGTCTCTCACCCTCTCTCCTCTCACTCTGTCTCTCTCTCTCTCAATGGGGCTCACTACATCATTAAGTTGCTCAGACTATGCTCAAACTTTTTATCCTGCTGCCTTAGTCCCCAAGTGTGCTGCAATTACAGGTGTGTACCATTGCCTCACTCTCTCTGACTCTTATGAGCCCATATGTCACTGGACTTAGGACACACTTGATTAATCCAGGACGATCTCATGTTAAGATCCTTAATTCCTGGGGCTGGGGATATAGCTCAGTGGTTCCAGCGCCTGTCTTGCAAGCGCAACGACCCGGGTTCAATCCCCGGTAACCACATAACAATACTGGGTGTGGAGACTCACCCTAGCGGCAACCAATACCACATACCACAGTGCCGGGCGTGGTGGCTCACGCCTGTAATCCCAGCACTCAGGAGGCAGAGGCAGGAGGATTGCTGTGATGTGAGTTTGAGGCTGAGCTCAGGGCCAGCCTGAACCACAAAGCGAGACCCTGTCTCAAAAAACCTTAAAAAAAAAAAAAGATCCTTAATTCCTTTATATTGGCAAAGACCCTTTTTCCAAATAAGGACACATTCACAAGTTCTTGGTGACATATATTTTGGGGAACACCATTCAACTCAGTATACCACTTCTGTGAAATGTCTAAGTTGACTACAGTTATACTTGCTGGATCTCTAGATGAGAAAAGAATAAGAATAGCAGACTTCCAGAAATGCTCAATTGCTTCTTATTCAATTCACATTTACCAGCTTCTAGATAACTCAAAGTCACTGCTTCCTAATTGATTCTGGGCAGTTATTTCCATTCTCAAAGCTATCAGGAAATTAGTTTTAAACCATGAATTTACAGGAAAGGCATATTGATAGTTATCTCAGATGAGATCCTGGGACATAATGAGTGGGAGCTATGGTGTAACAGGATCTTCCATCCTTGGTGCTATGTAATCAAGTTAAAAAAATCTTTCTTTTCCATTTGTTTTAAAATTTTGAGAGAGGGTCTCACTAAATCGGCCAGGTTGGGATCAAACTTGCAATCCTTCCCCCTTAATGTTCTAGAATGCTAGAATTATACACCTTCATTACTGCACCTGGAACTATGTTTTAGAAATGAGGAAAAGGCCAGGAACAGTGGTGCCGACTTGTAATCTTAGCACTTGGGAGGTTGAGGCAGGAGGATCATCATGAGTTCAGGGACAGTCTGGGCTACACAGTGATTTGAAGGTCAGCCTGAACAACACTGTGATACTTGTCTCAAAAAACTTTTAAAATGGTTCCAGCTTCTGCTTCAAAAGCACAAGGTCCCCAGTTATATCTTCTGTACCACAGTACGACATACTAGAATGCTGGGGGTGGTGGCTCAAACCTGTAATCCCAACACTCAGGAGGCAGAGGCAGGAGGATGGCAGTGAGTTCAAGGCCAGCCTGACCTTGCCTCAAAAAACTAAAAATAAAAAAATTTTACAATTTTAAAATGAAGAGGGGCCAGGGATTTAGTTCACTGGTTCCAGCGCCTATTTTGCAAGTGCAAGGGCCCAGGTTTGATCCCCACTAACCATATACAATACTGGGTGTGGAGACTCATGCCCAACAGCAGTCAGCACCACATACCACAGTGCTGGGCGTGGTGGCTCACGCCTGTAATCCCAGCACTCGGGAGGCAGAGGCAGGAGGACTGCTGTGATGTGAGTTGGAGGCTGAGCTCAGGGCCAGCCTGAACTACAAAGCAAGACCCTGTCTCAAAAAATAAATTAATTAATTAATTAAAAATGAAGAAAAAGAGGTGAAATTAACCAAATAACCAAAAGTCTCACAGGTAGGAAATTAGACAAATAGGACTAGAATTTAAGTAAAGCCAAGGTTTTTATATATCATAATTGCTACTTTTGAAACTGTGCATGTGGGAAGTGGAGCAGAGGAAGATGTACATATCTTTAGAAAAGAAGATATAGTTTAGAGTTGGTCAGTTTAGAAGATTTTCCTAAAATTTTGACCCTGTGTTTTCATAATTCCTTTGTTTTACACTTGATTGTAGTCAAAATAGCTGCAAAATGATGTATTGATTCCTTCTATTTTCTTATTTATAGCTCAAAAAGATGTATAAATTGGATCTTAATCAACCTATCCCTTTGATAGTTGATAAAAAGCAGATACCTGCCTCTACCAAATCTGTTCCACAGCAACTCCTAGAGTTACTAATTGAAGAGGACAAAAAAGCTGACATTTTCACAAAAATTAGGTATGCAATACACTGACATAAAACTTTGTAACTTTGTATGACATATGGCACATTTATTTATTTATTTATTTATTTATTTATTTATTTATTTTTGTTGTGCCCATGAGCTTTCCCTTATGCCCAATTATGATATGGTACAGGGACAGTTATAATATGGCACAGGGGACAGTTTGTGGGAATGTTTATTCCTTAGCTAATTTATCATTTATTCAGACATTTATTTACTTGTACTTAAATATTTAACATTTGATTTTTGAGTTCCTTTAAAAAAAAAAGCTGATTCCTTTTAAGAAACCAATTATATTGACTATCTAATAAAGAACTCGAGAAACATTAACTCTTCTCTCCTCTTCCTTCCTCCTTTTCCCTTTATCCCTTCTCCTTTCCCTCTTCCTTCTCTTTCCTCCCTCCCTCTCACCCTCTCTTCCTCCCCCACCCCCATTTAGAAATTTTCTTTTTCTTTTTTGCTTCTTAAGAAGAAAGGAGTATGAGAAAGAACAGGAGGAAATATATATGGTCTATATACCCAATGAAGCTAAGAAAATAGTCTTAAAATAGGTTACTAGGTAAAGTTATAAAAGTATAGCTTTGTTAACTATCTTAGCCTTTGTATTCATTCCTCCGTCACAAGGGACACAGCAGGAGGAAGGCATTATAGGACAAGATGGCGGTAAAGAGAAGAACAAGACTTGTTTTTATTGGCTATGGGGCTTAGGAGAATTTGGCATTTTCACTTAATGCTCTCTGATTCTGTAGACAAAAAGAAGTTCTGAGAGAGGCCATTTGGAATGCTGATCTGTCCACCTCAAGCTACCCAATAACAGAGAAGACATCAATAGCAGCACACTGGGCTCAGCTGGGTGGGTACCCAGATATTCCTAGACTGCTTCAACTAGATATTCAGTCCACCTTCAGGAAATCTCTTGCATCCATTCATGCACAGTAAGTAAAGGACTGGGAGCGTTCTGGTAAATGGGCCTTTGGTCATATACCTTTTGATTCCTAATTTGCAAGTACAAGGACTCGGTCAGATCCCCAATAAGCATACAACAATGTCAGGCATGGAGACTCACACCCAGCAGCAATCACTACGACACACCCCAGTGCTGGCTCAAACCTATAATCCCAGCACTCAGGAGGCAGAGACAGGAGGATTGCTGTAAGTTCCAAGTTTGCCTGAGCTACATAGTGAGCTCAGGGCCAACCTGAAATACAAAACAGCGAGACCCTGTGTAAAAAAAAAAATAGAATATAGGAGCTAGGGATTTAGCTCAGTAATTCAGCGAAGGAAGAAAATTTGCTGAATTGGCCTATCTTTACTTAGAAAGTGAGGTTCGATATGCAAAATGAAACTGAAACATGCCAGAAATGAGAATTTTCATATACATATTAAAGTAGTAAAAATTGTAAAACGAGCACTTTGAGAATATAATTACCACATAGCAAAACAACGTCATTATGTTGTCAGACAGATCACAGTGCAGAGGGTCCAGTTTGTCCTCAGTCTACCATCAATATGTTGCAAAATTGGGGATGTAGCTCAGTGGCATTGCATCTGCCTGGCCATTGCCAGATCCTGAGTTCTATCCCCAGTACTATAGAACCAACTCAAACCACAGGTAAAAAACAGCATGAAGGGCCTCAGCTCATCCTCAGAGTAGGGTTCCCGTTTAGCGAGCTCTTGCCTCATGTTCCTCTGTCCTCTTATACAGCCACTCCAGAAAAAAAAAAGGCAGGCTGTTACTAGTCACTTCCATTGGCGGGTTGGGGGGACCAGTCCCTCCCAGAAGTCCATTTTGCATATGTATACTGGGGGGGGGTGTCATTTTCCCGCACAGAGGACATATTCAAGGACACCTGAGTACTTCTTATTGTATCTTGCTAGCCAAACATTTCCTTTCCCAAGTTTGCCAGGGGCTGCAAGCTTTCCAATACAATAACCTTTACACTCGGTGGTTCCAGCGTCTGCCTGGTCCAAATTCAATTCCTGGAACCACATACCACAATTCTAGGTATAGTGGCTCCACGCCTGTAATCCCAGCACTCAATAGGCAAAGACAGAAGGATTGCTGTGAGTTCAAGGCTAACCTGGACTACACAGTGAGTTCAAGGCCAGCCTCAACTACAAAAGCCAGACCTTGTCTCAAAAACTAAAAAGTAAAAAAAAGAATATAGGAAACATCAAGTTTAAGACTTACTAGTAAAAACGGACAGTATATATCACTATTTAGCATGCCCCCCCCCGTTTTTCATTAGACCCTCCTCAAAGCCTTCCCCTTAAAGAGCATGATTTTATGTTATCCTGTTGCAGTTCAGATGCAAATCAAGAGATTTCCTTTCCTCTGAGTTTATTCTTGCCATTGATTTTGTCTCAATTTAAGCAATCATCTTTCTTTTTTTTTTTTTTAGGTTTTTTGAGACAGGGTCTCGCTTTGTGGTTCAGGCTGGCCCTGAGCTCAGCCTCCAACTCACATCACAGCAATCCTCCTGCCTCTGCCTCCCGAGTGCTGGGATTACAGGCGTGAGCCACCACACCCGGCACTGTGGTATGTGGTACTGGTTGCTGCTGGGTGTGGGTCTCCACACCCAGTA
>PVIR01018386.1:0-11386 GCA_004026965.1 Petromus typicus | reverse complement strand
GCAATCATCTTTCTAAACTGCCTAAAATGACCCCAACAGTGTGTTTCCAATTCACTTAGTAACTATCTTGTTTTATGTAGTAATCCCCTCATTTCTGATTTTAGATGTTTTGAGATTAGCTATTTGCTGTGTTCACCTGTCTCTATTTTTGTCCTGTCCACTTTCCTTTCACAAATATTTATTGAGTACTTACTAACTGCCAGGTACAATAACTACACACTGAGGCTGGGTGTGGTGGAGTTTGCCTGCAATCCTAGCATTTGGGAGGCTGAGATGAGGATTGCTATGAGTTTAAGGCCAGTTTGGGCTACATAGTGAGTTCAGGCCAGGCTAAACTACATAGTGAGACCCTGTCTCAAAAAAAAACAGAAGAAAAGGCCACAGATTAAGTTCTGTCATCTGCCTGGCAAGCTCAAGGTCTGGAGTTCAATCCTGGTACCACATACCACAATGCTGGGTGTGGTGGCTCATACCTGTAATCTCAGCATTTGGGAGGCAGAAGCAGCAGGATTGCCTTGAGTTCAAGGCTAGCCTGCACTACATAGTGAGTTCAGGGCCAGCCTGAACTACAAAGTGAGACCCTACCTCAAAAAAAAAAAAAAAACAAACAGATGGTATATAGGTTCTGATATGAATTAATATACCCACTTTGTAAAGTTGTTGGCACTTCCTAAGCTAACCATATACCTGAAACCAGAGTAAGACACTGTCTCAAAGAAGTCTATCACCATAAATAATTTTGCCCATTTTGAATTTCATATAATTTAAATCACATATTTAATCTTTTCTGTCTTCTCATATCATTACCTTTGAGATACACCAATATATTTGTCTTTTGGATTTTTTTCTCTCTTTTTGAGATAGGGTCTTACTATGTAGCCCAGGGTACCCTCAAACTCTAGATGATCCTCCTCCCTCAGCTTCCCAGATGCCAGGCTTACAGACATGTACCACCACCTTCAGCATAATACTTGCTTATAGCAGTTTCCCTTTTTCTGTTGAATGTATAGCAATATATATATATATATATTTCCTCCCCCATGGCTGATAAACAGAGGTCACCATTATTTGAATTCCCTGAAACAGAGTATAGTACAGTGTCCAGGTTTTTGTTTGTGGTACTTGGAATTAAACCCAGGGCATTCACACTGAACTACATCCTCAGCCCTTTTTATTTTTGAGAGAAGATATCACTGTGTTGCCAAGACTGGGCTTGGATTTGTGCTCCTCCTGCCTCAGCCTCTGCTTGGCTAGTGTCCAGTTTGTCTACAGCTCTTGAGCTTATCATATGATTTTTCTTTTCTTTTCTTTTTTTTTTTTGAGACAGGGTCTCACTTTGTAGTTCAGGCTGGCCCTGAGCTCAGCTTCAAACTCACATCACAGCAATCCTCCTGCCTCTGCTTCCTGAGTGCTGGGATTACAGGCAGATTTTTCAATTTAATAATGTGATGAATTTTTAATTAAATGGAGTACAATATATTTCACCTAAAATGAACACAAGTGAAAGAAGTTTCCAACTCTCCTATTATCTTTTTTCCGGTTTCCACCAGGGGTGACTAGAACTAAAATTTCTCCCTTCTTGCCTTGCTGTATTAGTAAAGCTTAGAGTTACTGCCATGTTTTTTAATTTTTTACTTTTTTAGTACTAAAGATTGAGTCCAGAGTCTTTTTAGCACAATGCTGGGCGTCGTGGCTAGGCAGGAGGATTGCTGTGAGTTTGAGGTTGAGCTCAAGTCCAGCCTGAACTATAAAGCAAGACCCTGTCTCAAAAAAACAAAAAAAAAAATCCATTCATTGATGGACACATTATTTTCATATCTTGGTTACTGTGCATAATGCTATAATAAACATCAAAGTGTAGATATCTCTTCAATGTATTGATTTCAATTCCTATGAATATACAGCATACCAAAAAGTGAGATTGCTTAATCACATGGTAACTGTATTTAAGTATGGTTTTACTAATTTACACTCAGATTAACAGTATGCAAGTGTTCTCTTTATATCCTTACCAATACTTATCTTTCATCTTTTTTGGTATTGCCCTTTTAACTAAGGTATGAAGTAACATTTCAATATGATTTCAGTTTATATTTTCCTGATGATTAATTGTGCTGACCAATTGTTTTCATTTTCTCTTGGCCATTTGTATTTCTGATTTTGATATTGATTTGGGATCTCTGATCATGTTTTAATAGAGCGATTTTCTTGTTATTTTAGGTATTAGGCCCTTGTCAAATGTAGGATTTGCAAATATTTTCCCTGCATTATGTTTCTTCACTCTGTGCTTCTTTTGCTATGTAGAAGCTTTTCAGTTTGATGTAATCTCATTTGCATATTTTTGGTTGCTGTTTTGGGGGTAATATCCAAGAAATTGCTACACAGACCAATAAAATGGAAAATTTCCCCAGTTTTGTATATAATCCTTTTTGAGTTGATTCTCCTCTCTTCCTCTCTCTCTCTCTCCCTCCCTCCCTCTCTCTTTCTCTCTGGTTATTTGCTATGTAGTTTAGGCTGGCCTCTTGAATTGACTCTTGTATAAGTGATAAGGCCCAATTTCATCTTTCTGCATGTGGATGATGTTTCCTGAAAACCATTTATTGAATAGATTTTTTTCTTCATTTTATGCTGAGTGTTTTTTCAAAGTTTAATTGACCAGAGAAATGTGGGTTTATTTCTGGTCTCCTATTCCACAGTCTGTCTGTAGTTTTTGTTTTTGCAGTACTGGAGATTAAACCCATGGGTACTCTACCACTGAGTTACATCATCAGCCCTTTTTTTTTTAAATTTTGAGGCAAGATGTTGCTAAATTTCCCTGGCTGACATCAAGATTGGAGATCCTTCCTCCTGCCTCACATGGCAGGTGAGTTTATATGTTTTATAAGTATGTGCCTAGCAACATATGTTTTTATGCCTATGCTGTGCTGTTTTTTTGTTGGTTTGTTTGTTTTTGTTTTTAAGTTTTTTGAGACAGGGTCTTACTTTGTAGTTCAGATCAGCCCTGAACTCACTATGGGACCCAGACTAGCCTTGAACTCACAGCAATCCTCTTGCCTGTGCCTCCACCATGCCCAGCTGTGCTGTGCTGTTTTGATTACTATAGTTCAGTATTACATTTTAAAAACAGGAAATGTGATACCTTCAGCTTTGTTCTCTTTTCTCATAACTGTTTTACATAGTACAGATCTTTGGTGATTTCACATGAACTCTAGGATTTTTTTTCTATTTCTGTGATGAATAATTCTGACCTAAAAAAAAAAAATTTTTTTCTTAGCATATTTTCTATTTATCTTATTTTCTGTGCAAGGATTTAACCCAGAGCCTTTTGCTTGCTACCATTGAGCTGCTCCCTAGCTGATCTTGAAAAGTAAGTGTATTGATGATTTTATTATGGACATTTTAACATTAATTCTAATCCACAGAAATGAGATAACTTTTCATTTATTTATGTCTTCAATTTTTCATCAACGTTTTATAGTTTTTAACTATATATATATTTCTACCTCTGAACTTATTTTTTGATGCTATTAGACATGGTATTCTTTTTTTAGTTTATTGTTCATGAATTGAACTTCAATTATTATTTATGTGTTGATTTTGTATTTTGAAACTTTACTGAATTTTTAGTTCAAACAGTTCTTTGGTGGAATTAAATTTTCCTATATGTAAGATCATATTGTCAACAAATAATTTAACATTTTTCTAATTTAGATGCTTCCTTTTATTTTTAATTTTTTGGATGCTTGGGACTTAAGCCAGAGCCTTGCACATGCTAAACACAATCCTCCCATTGAGCTACACTCCCACCCCTAGATTTAGATGGTTTTCTTTTTCTTGCCTAATTGCTCTGGCTCTTCTTCTCTTGTGAAAGATAAATTTGTGGGGTGCAGAATTCTAGGTTGGTAAATTTTTCTGGCAACAGTAAATATTTCACCCTAGTCTTTTATTGCGTGAATGGTTTCTGAAGTTAAGCTGATGTTATTTTTATCTTTAACTCTTAATTTCTAAGGGCCTTCCTCCCTAGATTGTATCAGGATATTTTTCCTTATCTCTGATTTTGTGTAGGCAGAGTATGATGTACGTGCACCTTTGAAAAATTTATCCTGTTTGGTGTTCTCTGAGCTTCTTAATCTATAGTTTGGTGTCTGATCATACTTTGGGGAAATCTTCAATTATTAATTGTTTCAAATACTGCCTCTGTTATTTTCTTTCTTCTTCTGGAATTCTCATATATGTCACAGCTTTTGTAATTATGTTTTGGGTATTCTATTCTCTCTTTGTTTTTTTTTTTTTTGGTTGTTGATGTTTTTGAGACAGGGACTCACTAGATAGTTCAGGCTGATCTTGAACTATTTAGCCTAGTCTGGCCTCAAAGTCTCAACCATTCTCCTGCCTCAGTATCCCAGGACTGGGATTATAGATGAGTGCTACCCGCCCAGCAATCCACATGTTTTAATAAGCTTCAGGTGATTGCTATGATGAGACAAGTGTGGGAAACACTGTCATGGATATGAAAAGAGCAGGTTAGAAATTCTAGATATGTCCTAAGGGCACTAAACTTTATATTAGCTTGTGATTTCTCAGGGTTATTTAATTAAAGGATGATAATGGCAAAATATCTGATTCAAAATCATCTCCCCTTAGATTTCATAATTTCTTGCCAGTGATACTTTCTGGGAACCAGGAGAGGACAGGGGATGGTATTATTTCATAGCTCCATTTGAAGTTCTCATACTGACCATCTTGGTCAATCACATCTGTATGTCCATTCCAGTGATGATAGGCATTGTAGCCTGCAATGGCATTCATTTCCATGGAACTCTCAGCAAACTCTGTCCCACTGACGTCATGAAGTAAAATGGGGAGCACTTCTGCAGGGTCTAATACAAAGGATATGCATGCCAGGTCTTCGCAGCATAATCACAGGATGAAAACAACTTCATGATTGCTGTTTACTAAGAACATCTGGGGAAAATACTCTCCAAACATACGCTCCACCTGTTAATGGTAGAGGATTTTCCTTTTCTCTTACAGAGGATACATGCCAAGGCTGGTAATGAACAAGAACAAGTCAAAACTACCAGTGACTAGCTCTGCAGAGAAGCCAAACTGATTTTTGGTTCTTGAGCTGAATACAGTTGAATTCAATCCTCTCTGATAAGAGTTATCACTATTTGTTGGTAGAATTGATTAAATTCCACAATTTGGAAGATCAAAGCTGAGGAAAGTTCTATTGGACATTTTTTGATTCAGTGGAGTGGCCACCAAGACAATGTTATAGAAGTCTGCACTGTATTGTTTCTCTACTATGAGAAACTGAAGGTATAAATGAGGTCCATAATGTATGACGGATATTGTGAGATAGAAAGAAAATGTTCAAAGGGAAAGTGGGGGTAGGGGATAATAGAGAAGGGAAAGAAAAAAGTTGATGATAAAAATTAAAAAATGGCAACAAACCTTATGTATATAGAGGGTATGAATTGCAGGGAGAGCAGGGGAGTGGGAATAAATGAGAATCAAGATACATCATGTGGGGGCCAGGGATTTAGCTCACTGGTTGTGGTACCTGCCTTGCAAGTGCAAGGGCCCAGGTTCGATCCTGGGTAACCACATACAACAATGCTGGGCATGGTGACTCATGCCCACCAGCAATCAGTACCACATACCACAGTGCTGGATGTGGTGGTTCACGCCTGTAATCCCAGCACTCAGGAAGCAGAGACAGGAGGATTGCTATGAGTTTGAGGCTAGCCTAGGCTACATAGTGAGTTCAGGGACAGTCTGAACTACAAAGTGTCTCAAAAAAAAGACGTATCATGTACAGGTACAAATTCTCCATGTTGAATGTAATCATAATGTGTATCTAGAATTTATCAATAAACTCAATAAAATTTTAAAAAAATTTAGTCTGAAAGGGTTTCAGATCCAGTTTGATAGATTACTTCATACTTCTTTGTCAGATTTCCTACAGATTTGGTCCTTCTTTTATCCTCTATAAACATTATTGAGCCAGATATGATTGCCTTCAGAAGGCTTAAAGAACCTTGAGAAAACAACTTTATTGTCATCTTCTATGGCCTAAAGACCAGAATCAGCTCTAGACATTGACATTAATTCCCACAAAGGCTTCTTTGATGTCTCTCCTTTTGCCATCATGATAGCAGCAACCATTTCTCAGAGAAGCCTGCTTTCTGGAAGGTTCCATGAAGTGTGGGCTTAAGTAGTCCAAGGAAGTCAACCTTTCCTATAGTATGTAGCAATTTCTCTACACTGTGAAAGTCATAGTCATGAGATTGGTAGCGGTAGATCCTCATAAACTTGTCAATATGTCTTTTGCCTACATATGCTTTGGAGAGTCTGAAATCTATAATGCCAAACTGATTTAATCATGTTTATTATAAATTAGCTGCTCACCATAAACACCAGAATCTCTCTATTGTACACCTCCACTAGGCCATCTGAAGTTGGAACCTTGAGAGACCCAGGTCTTTTTTTTTTTTTTTTTTGAGACAGGGTCTCACTTTGTGGTTCAAGCTGGCCCTGAGCTCAGCCTCAAACTCACATCACAGCAATCCTCCTGCCTCTGCCTCCCGAGTGCTGGGATTACAGGCGTGAGCCACCACATCTGGCACTGTGTTATGTGGTACTGGTTGCTGCTGGGCGTGAGTCTCCACACCCAGTATGATATGTGGTTACCGGGGAATTGAATCCGGGCCCTTGCACTTGCAAGACAGGCGCCGGAACCACTGAGCTAACCCCCCGGCCCCTGAGAGACCCAGGTCTTTGACAACAGGCTTTATGGGCAGATTTAAGGATCAATGACAGAACCACTTGCCCCATATTCTTGCCCTTCCAAACTGCCTCCTACCTCTTGTCTTTCAAATAGATCAGTCTTCACCTCTTCCTCAAATTTCTGCAGCAAATAATAGGCTGATGAAGTGCCACCAATTCTAGCTCCAATAATGATGATCTTCTCCAGTGGGTGCTCAGTGCTTCACTCCTGAGGAACCCCCACCTGCACAGCAACAACCACAACTGATTCCCCAGATACGCCATGGCTTCTCCAAGCACAGCAGACACCTTCCAGCTCCCCACAATCCCCAAGAGCCCTCTATTCTCTTTTTTAAAGTTTATTTCCTTTGCTTCCAGTCTGTGGTATGTGGTACTGATCGCTGCTGGGCGTGAGTTTCTACGCCCAGTATTGTATGTGGTTACCAGGGGATAGAACAAGGGCCCTTGTGTTTGCAACAGGTACCAGAACCACTGAGCTAAATCCCTGGCCCTCTATTATTATATTTTTAAATTCAGAGATTCTTCACAATGTCTAGTGTACAAATAAGCTTATTAAAGATATACTTAACACGGGCCGGGGAGTTAGCTCAGTGGTTCCGCGCCTGTCTTGCAAGCGCAAGGGCCCAGGGTTCGATTCCCTGGTAACCACATAACAATACTGGGTGTGGAGACCCACACCCAGCAGCAACCAGTACCACATACCACAGTGCCGGGCGTGGTGGCTCACGCCTGTAATCCCAGCACTCAGGAGGCACAGGCAGGAGGATTGCTGTGATGTGAGTTTGAGGCTGAGCTCAGGGCCAGCCTGAACCACAAAGCGAGACCCTGTCTCAAAAAACCTAAAAAAAAAAAAAAAAAGATATACTTAACATACATAATATACTCTGTTAGTGGGTTTGTTTTTTTTTTTATCTCTAGCATTTCTTTTTAACTTTCTTCTTAGAATTTCCATTCTCTGCTTACAGATCTGTTTACTTGACTATGCTTAGCCTCAAACTCTGCCTTCTGTGTGCTAGAAAATTGCTTTGCCTCTGACCTATATCTCAGCACTACTTTAGCTATTTTTTGAAGATTGTTTATGTTTTCCACTAGAGCCCTAAACAACATGAAACATAATTATTTTAATTTCCTGTTTCCAAGGCCCTACCATATCTAACTACTTTTGATCCATGTTGAGTTTCTAGTGCTTTTGGCCTTTAGGTGTGCCTTGAAACTTTTTTTGAAATCCAGATATGATGTATCAAGTAAAAGCCTAGTAAGGGGCCGGGGATTTGGCTCAGTAGTTCCGGCGCCTGTCTTGCAAGCACAAGGACCCAGGTTCGATCTCTGGTTAACCACATACTGGGCATGGAGACTCACACCCAGCAGCAACCAGTACCACATACCACAGTGCTGGGTATGGTGGCTCACACCTGTAATCCCAGCACTCAGGAGGCAAAGGCAGGAGGATTGCCATGATGTGAGTTTGAGACTGAGCTCAGGGCCAGCTTGAGCTACAAAGCAAGACCCTGTCTCAAAAAAAAACAAAAGAAAGCCTAGTAAACAGGCCTTTAACATTGTGATGGTAGTGTATTGGAAGAAGGGAAGTATTCTACAGTTTTTTTTTTTTTTTTTAGGTTTGACAGAAATCAGGATTTTTATTTTCAGTACTAGGAATTCAACCCAGGGACAGCTAAACTATATCTCCAGCCCTTTGTACTTAATTTTTGAAAAATTTTAAACAGAGCCAGGCATGGTGGGTCACACCAGGGATCGAACTCAGGACCTTGCACTTGCCAGGCAGATGCTAGAACCACTGAGCTAAATCTCTAGCCCTAGACTACATATTGATTTTTTTTCTAGTTTATTTTTGTGAGTTCTAGAGGCACTCATTTTCCCTATGAGTTACCTCTTTTATCACAAATGTGTTTAAAGAGCAGTTTGTAATACAGTTAATTTCTTGTCTCATTTCCAGGTCTAAGAAGATTCCCAAGTGACTGTAAAATTAAATGCAAGCCCGTTGACAGTAAACTTCAGTGTTTCAGTGAAATGTCTATTTTGTTGTCTATTCTTTGCCCTTATCTGTTGCCTGTAGTTCTGTAGTTTATACACTGCTCTGGACTACTAAACAAAGTTTCATCAGGCCCTGGGTAGGAAAAGTGATTAGAGAAACATCATTGTAGGCTTCTACCATGAATGCAAAGTGGCACAGTCCCCAGTCCAAACTGAAAGATCCCTCACAAGTAAGAAATGGATATCAAGTAGAAAAATAAAAACTAGTGGGCTGGGGATTTAGCTCAGTGGTTCCAGCACCTGTCTTGCAAGCGCAAAGGCCTGGGTTCGATCCTTGGTAACCACATAACAATACTGGGCATGGAGACTCACCCCAGCAGCAACCAGTACCACATATCACAGTGCCGGGCGTGGTGGCTCACGTCTGTAATCCCAGCACTCAGGAGGCAGAGGCAAGAGGATTGCTGTGATGTGAGTATGAGGCTGAGCTCAGGGCCAGCCTGAACCACAAAGCAAGACCCTGTCTCAAAAAAAAAAAAAAAAAAGAAAAATAAAAACTAGTAAAGTCTCTGAAGAATGAGAAGGTAGTTACAGTTTGGTAAAGGAAGGAAATCTCACATGGTACATAGGTAGGCCAGGCCTCTAAAGTCAGGATAGACATAGGAAGAAATCCTGAGTTGGCTCCTGTCTACCCCATTGCCAAACAGATCACTGTGCTCTCCATCAGCCCGACTGGAATCCCAAAAACCAGGAGTGCTATGAGGTTCATGGGGAACATGACTGGCATGCAGGGTTAAAAAAGTGGTTCTTTTGGGGGCCGGGGAGTTAGCTCAGTGGTTCCGGCGCCTGTCTTGCAAGCTCAAGGACCCGGGTTCGATCCCCGGTAACCACATACCATACTGGGTGTGGAGACTCACGCCCAGCAGCAACCAGTACCCCATACCACAGTGCCAGGCGTGGTGGCTCACGCCTGTAATCCCAGCACTTGGGAGGCAGAGGCAGGAGGATTGCTGTGATGTGAGTTGGAGGCTGAGCTCAGGGCCAGCCTGAACTACAAAGGGAGACCCTGTCTCAAAAAAAAACCAGAACAACAACAATAAAAAAGACTATACAAGACATGAAAAGCCACTTCACTAAAGAGAAAAGTTTCAGCTGGTAATAGTGGTGTAAACCTGTAATCCCAGCACTTCTGAAGGCTGAGGCAGGAGGATTAAAAGTTCAAACCCAGACTGGGGAACTCAGTGACTTGATATTGTTTCCTTTTCTTTTGGAGTCCTGTTCAAGAAGTCTTTGGGGCCGGGGAGTTAGCTCAGTGATTCTGGCGCCTGTCTCGCAAGCGCAAGGACCCGGGTTCGATTCCCCAGTAACCACATAACAATACTGGGTGTGGTGACCCACACCCAGCAGCAACCAGTACCACATACCACAGTGCCGGGCGTGGTGGTTCACGCCTGTAATCCCAGCACTCGGGAGGCAGAGGCAGGAGGATTGTGATGTGAGTTTGAGGCTGAGCTCAGGGCCAGCCTGAACTACAAAGCGAGACCCTGTCTCAAAAAAAAAAAAAAAGAAAAAAAAAAAAAAAGAAGTCTTTGCATGTGTCTATGAGTTCAAGTGTTTCCTCTAGGTTGTCTCCCAAAGGTTCCATGTTTCCTGTTTTGTATCTAGGTCTTTGACCCATTTTCATTTGATTTTAGTACAGAGGGAGGTATAGGGACCTAGTTTCAATACCCTGCTTGTGGATATCTGTTTTTTTTTCCCCACCACCATTTATCAGAGACTATCTTTTCTCTACAGTATGTTGTTTTTGGCCCCTCTGTCAAAAATCAGATGGCTGTGGGTACTTGTGTTTATTTCTGTGTCTTCTATCTCATTGATTTGCATGTCAGTTTTTTTGTTTTGTTTTGCAGTAGCACACTGTTTTTGTTTTTGTTTTTGTTTTTGTTTTTGTTTCTGAGACAGGGTCTCACTTTCTAGTTCAGGCTGGTCCTGAGCTCAGCCTCAAACTCACATCACAGCAATCCTCCTGCCTCTACCTCCTGAGTGCTGGGATTACAGGCGTGAGCCAGCACTTAGGTGTGTGGTACTGATTGCTGCTGGGTGTGAGTCTCCGCGCCTGACATTGTTGTATGCTTATTGGGGATCTGACCGAGTCCTTGTACTTGCAAGGCAGCACAGGAACCAGTGAGTTTAATCCCTGGACCCAGCCTTTCCATTTTTTAATGCCTTCTTAAGTTTCTTTCTTCAGAGTTTTGTAGATTTTTTTATAGAGGTGTTCTACTTCTTTTTTTTTTTTTTTTTTTTTTTTTTTTTTTTTTTTTTTTTTTTTTTTTGGTTTTTTTTTGGTTTTTGGAGACAGGGTCTCGCTTCGTGGTTCAGGCTGGCCCTCAGCTCAGCCTCAAACTTACATCACAATCCTCCTGCCTCTGCCTCCCGAGTGCTGGGATTACAGGCGTGAGCCACCACGCCCGGCACTGTGGTATGTGGTACTGGTTGCTGCTGGGTGTGGGTCTCTACACCCAGTATTGTTATGTGGTTACCGGGGAATCGAACCCGGGTCCTTGCGCTTGCGAGACAGGCGCCGGAACCACTGAGCTAACTCCCC
>PVIR01018385.1:0-33447 GCA_004026965.1 Petromus typicus | reverse complement strand
GTGGTTCAGGCTGGCCCTGAGCTCAGCCTCAAACTCACATCACAATCCTCCTGCCTCTGCCTCCCGAGTGCTGGGATTATTATGTGGTACTAGTTGCTGCTGGGTGTGGATCTCCACACCCAGTATTGTTATGTGGTTACCGGGGAATTGAACCTGGGTCCTTGCGCTTGCAAGACAGGCGCCGGAACCACTGAGCTAACTCCCCGGCCCCAGTCCTGGTTACTTTCTACAGGAAGAGACTGTAATAAAAAAGCTAGCCTAGTCCCTGACTCTCTATGACTTCCTATTGTGCCAGATGAAAGTCCTCTCCTGCTCACTTGTGCTCCCTCCATGATGCCATCTGCCATGTTGTGGTACAGTCAAGAGGACCTCGGTAGAAGCCAAACAGCTGGACCCACCTAATGTTGGAATTTCAGCCTCCAAAAAAATCTATGAGATAAATAAGCATGTATTATTGATAAAGAACCCAACCTCAGGTATTTTGTTATAGGAACAGAACATAGACTATACACCTTGGTATTTCAATTTTTTCTACTTTCGTTAGTTTAAATTCATTGCTTTTTTTTTTTTAGACAGGCTGGCCTTGATCTCACTATGTAGTTTAGGCTGGCCTCAAATTCATGTTGATCTTCCTCAGCTTCCTGAGTGCTAGTACAGGCATGTGTCACCACACTTGGCTTCACTCCTCTTTGTCTAGCTTCTTGTTACTCTCTTTTTTTCCCTTTCATACACGCATATATTTTGATCGTATTTATCTCCTCTGTTACCACCCCTTACTCCTCTTTATTCTCTTTTTGTCTAGTCAGAGTCTCCTTTTATTTCATTCCTTTTTTTTGGTTCTACATATATGAGAAGAAACATAGTATATATTTTCTGAGTCTGGCTTATTTCAGTTGTTAACTTGATAATCTGAATTCCATTCATCTTCTTGAATATGACATAATTTCATTCTCTATGGCTGAATAATATTCTATTGTGTGTGTGTATATACATTTTCTTTATCCACTCATTTGTTGATTGGTACCCAGGCTGACACCATATCTTAGCTATTGTGCACTGTGCTACAGTAAACATGGGTATGCAGATGTCCCTATGATGTGATGACTTTAATTCCATCAGGTACATAACAAAGAGCAATATGGGCCAAATGGTAGTCATATTGTTAAGTTTTTGAAAAACATCTATCCATACTGCTTTCCATACTGCCTGTACCCATTCACATTCCTATCAGCAGTGTGGAAGGGTTCATTTTCTCTACATCCTCACCAAGATTGATTGGTTGCTTCTTATATTCTTGATGATATCCATTCTGGATGGAGTGAGAATATCAATGCAATTTTGATTTGCATTTCCCTAACGTCTAAAGATGTTGAACATTTTTTTCATATACTTTTTTTTTTTTACCATTTTTACTTCTTTTGAAAAGAGTCTGTTCAATTCTTTTGCCCATTTATTGATTGGGCTATTCAACTATTTTTTTGGTGTTAAGTTTTTCCAGTTCTTCTCGATTAATACCTCCGTCAGAAGAGCAGCTGGTAAAGATGTTTCTTTATTCTGTAGCCTATCTCTTCATTGTTGGTTGCTTCTTTTGCTGTGCAAAAATTTTTAATTTGATATGGTCCCATTTGTCGATTCTTATTCTTTCCTGTGCATTTGGAATGCTAATCAGAAAGTCTTGGCCTCTGCCTATGACTTCGTGTTTTCTCTGATATCTTCTAGCAGTTTGAAAGTTTCAGGCCATATACTTAGGTCTTTCATCCATTTTTAATTGATGTTTCTACAGAGCAAGGGATCTAATTTAATTCTTCTATATACAAATATTTAGCTTTCCCAGCATCATTTTTTAAAATTTAAATCTTTACTGGTACATTATGAATACACATCATCATCACATTCAACATTGAGGGTTTGTACCAGAATATGATACAACTTGATTCTCACTTTTTCCCCTTTCCCCCTGCCCTGCAATCCCCCACCCCCTATATACATAATCTTTGTTTACTTTTTCTTTATTACTGTTATATTCTTTTTGCCCTTGTTATTTACCTCTACACCCTCTTTCCTTTTAAATATTTTCTATTTCACAATATCATTTCTTAAAGAAGATGTCTTTTCACTAGTGTATACTTTAGGCTCCTTTGTAAGGAGCTAAATGGGCATAATTACATGGGTTTGCCTCTCTGTCTTCTATTTCAATGGCAAGTGTGTCATTGTTTTCTCCTCAGTACCAGGATTGAACCCAGAGCCTAACACTGAGCTATGTTCTCAGCGATTTATCTGTCTGTCTATTTGTCTGTGTGTCTGTCTATTTTTAGTTTGAGGCAGGATCTCACTAAGTTGCTAAATTGTACTGGCAGGACTCAAACTTATGATCTTCCTGCTTCAGCCTCCCAGAGTGCTGTGACTGTAGATATGCTTCACTACACCTGCTCTATGTGTCTATTTTTGTGCCAATACCATACTGTTTTCGTTACTGTGTCTTTGCAGTGTAATTTGAAATTGGGTTTTATGATGACCTTAGCTTTACTCTTTTTTGGTTTTTTGGTTAGGATTGCTTTGGCTATTCCAGGTCTGTTGTTTTTCCATATTAATTTTAAGATTTTTTTTTCTAGTTCTGTGAAGAGTTGTTCTTTTTTTTTTTTTTTTAAGGTTTTTGAGACAGGGTCTCGCTTTGTGGTTCAGGCTGGCCCTGAGCTCAGCTTCAAACTCACATCACAGCAATTTTCCTGCCTCTGCCTCCCAAGTGCTGGGATTACAGACATGAGCCACCATGCCCAGCACTGTGGTATGTGGTACTGATTGCTGCTGGGGTGAGTCTCCATGCCCAGCATTGTTATGTGGTTACTGGGGATCGAACCCGGGTCCTTGCGCTTGCAAGACAGGCGCTGGAACCACTGAGCTATATCCCCAGCCCCAAGTTCTGTGAAGAGTATCATTGGAGTTTTGATGGAGATTGCATTGCATCTGGAGGTAGCTTTCAGTACTATGGCCACTTGAACAATATTAATTCTGCTGAACTATGAACATGGGAGGTTTTTCCATCTTCTAGTGTCTTCAATTTAGTTCTTCAATGTTCTATAATTTTCACTGTAGAGTTCTGGCACCTCCTTGGTTACGTTGATTCTAAACATTTTTAAATCTATTGTGAATGGAATTATTCTCTGATTTCTTTGTCAATGAGTTCATTATTGGTGTACAGAAAGTTACTTTTTAAAAAAATGTTGATTTTGTATCCTGCTGTTTTGTTAAATGTTTTTATCAGCTTTAAATGACTTTTTTCTTTTCTTTTCTTTTCTTTCCTTTCCTTTTCTTTTCTTTTCTTTTATACTTGAGATTGAATTCAGGGCACCCTCACACTCTCCTTTATTTTTAATTCTGAGACAGAGTCTTGCTAAGTCCCTAATTGCCCAGTCTGGGCTAGGACTTTCAATCCTCCTGCCTCAGCCTCCTAAAGTGCTGGGATTACAGGTGTGTGCCATAATGCTCAGCTTCTGAAACTCTATTGATGAAGACTTTAGGGTATTCTAAGTATAAGATTATGTTATCTATAAAAAGCCTAATTTGGGGGCCGGGGAGTTAGCTCAGTGGTTCCGGTGCCTGTCTTGCAAGCGCAAGGACCTGGGTTCGATTCCCCGGTAACCACATAACAATACTGGGTGTGGAGACCAGACCCACACCCAGCAGCAACCAGTACCACATACCACAGTGCCGGGCGTGGTGGCTCATGCCTGTAATCCCAGCACTCGGGAGGCAGAGGCAGGAGGATTGTGATGTGAGTTTGAGGCTGAGCTCAGGGCCAGCCTGAACCACAAAGCGAGACCCTGTCTCAAAAAACCTAAAAAAAAAAAAAAAAAAAAGCCTAATTTGGGTTCTTCCTTCCTTATTTGTAACATTTTGATTTTTTTTTTGTCTAATTACTCTAGTTAAAATTTCAAATGCTATATTGAATAGGAGCAGTGAAATTGGAAATTCTTATCTTATTCCTGATTTTAGAGGAAAGGCTTTCAGTCTTCTCCATTCAGAATGATATTGGCTGTGCCTTTGTTGCTGTTGTTTTTAGTTTTTTAGTTGTTTGAGACAGGTCTCACTTTGTACTTCAGGCTGGCCTTGAACTCACAGCAGTCTTTCTGCCTCTGCCTCCTTAGTGCTGGGATTACGGTTGTGAGCCACCACACCTGGCATTGTTGTTGTATATTTTCTTTACTAAATCAGTATGAGCCTTCAGTACCTAGTTTCTTCATGCCTTTTATCATGAAGAGATATTGAGCTTTCTCAAAAGCTTTTCCTGTATCAGTTGAGATTATTGTGTGGTTTTTATCATAAGTCTATATACATTTATTAATTTGTATGTGGTGAGCCATCTCGCATTCTTGGCATGAAACCAATTTGACTTTCATGTATGATCTATTCAATAGAGTTCAGGTTACAAATAATTTAGTAAGAACTTTTACATCCATGTTTATCAAAGATGTTGATCTATAGTTTTCCTTTTTTGTTATGTCCTCATCTGGTTCTGGTATCAGGGTGATACTGGCCTCATAGAATGAGTTGGGAAATGATCTTCCCCTTTCTACTTCATCAGATACTTTAAGGAGTATTTGTGTTAGTTCTTTAAAGGTTTGAGAAAATTCTGTAGTGAACTTGTCTAGTTCTGGGCTTTCTTTGTTGGAAGACCTTTTATTATTGTTTCAGACTCATTGCTCATTAGTCTGTTCAGATTTTAAATATCTTCCAGGTTCAATTCTGGTAAGGCACATGTGACTAACAGTTTGTCCATTTTTTTGGTAGATCCAATTTACTAGAAAATTGATCAGGGTAGTCCCTAATGATCCTCTGGATTTCAGTGGCATCTATAACATCTCCTTTTTCATCACTAATTTTATCGATCTAGGTCTTCCTTTTTAGTTAGTTTGGCTAAGGGTTACCAATCTTATTTATCTTCTCAGAGAACCAACTCTTTGCTTCATTGGTCCTGTATTTTGTTTTTGTTTAAGTCTCTTATTTCTTACAGTTCTGATCCTTATTTTTTTTCTTTTCTTGTCCTGGGTTTGGTTTTGGATTGTTCTTAGTTTTTAAGGACCCAGAGGTATAATCAGGTTATTTATTTGCTATCCCTCCAATTTTTTTTATATGAACACCATAGTTATAAACTTTCCTCTTAGAGCTGCCTTTGCTGTGCTCTACAGATTTGGCATGTTGTGTTTCCATTTCTATTTTAATCTAGAAAAATTTAACCTCCTCCTGATTTTAATGAACCACTGATAGTTCAGATCAAATTGTTCAATCTCCATGTGTTTGTAAAATTTCTGCAGTTTCTCTTGTTAATTTCTATTTTCACTTTATGATGACTTAATAAGATGCAAGCAGTTATTTCAATTTTTGCATTTGTTCAGACATTCCTGTAGCCTGAAATATTATCTGTTTTGGAAAACATGCCATGAGTACCTAAAAAGAATTTATATTCTGTAGTTGTTGGGAGGAGTGCTCTGTACATGTTAGTTAAATCCATTTGATGTGTGGTGTAGTTTAATATTTTCTTGTTGATTTTTTGTTGGGATGACTACCTATTGGTAAGATTGGAGTATCAAGGACACCCATTATTATTGTACTGGGATCTATATGTCCCTTTTTGTTGAATAGTATTTGTTTTAGGCAATTGGGTACATCAATATTTGGTGTGTGTACATGTATAATCTTCCTGATGGATTTTTCCCTTTACTAATATATAAAGACCTTCCTTCACTCTTCTAACTAATTTTGTCCTGAAGACAAAAGTCTGACTAATTTTGTCAGATATGTGTATAGATGTTCTTGCTTGCTTTTTGGATTCCATGGAATATTGGTTTCTATACTTTTACTTTCAGCCTGGTTGTATCTTTGCTAGTGAGATACATTTCTTTCGAGAAGCAAAGCATTGGGTCTTATCTTTTTAATCCAGTCTGTTAGCCTGTGTCTTTTAATTAGAGAATTAAAACAATTTATATTCCAATTTATTATATATAAAAAAAGCATGTACTAACTTCTGATTTTTGTTTTTCTGGTGTTTCTTTCCTCAATAATGTATTTATTCTCCCTTTTGTGTGTAGTATTCCTTTAAGTATCTTCAGTAATGCTGGCTCAGTGGGCATGAATTCCTTTAGTTTATGCTTATCTTGGAAGGTCATTATTTCTCCTTCAGTTTTGAAGAATAGCTTTGCTAGATATGGTAATCAAGGTTGTCAGTTGTTTTCCTTCAGGGCTTGAAATACATTGTCCTTGCCCTTCTGATGTTTAGGGTTTCTTCAAAGAAATAAGATTTGAGGTGTTTTCTCTAATTATTTCATTACATTTTCTGTACTAGTAGTCTGACCTTGGCACACTATTATACACCAAAAATTCATGAGTTTGGCCTTTTAACCGTGGCCCAGATCTCTCAGATGCTTTGTTCATACTTTTTTCTGTTACTAGTACTGAGTTTGATAATTCATCAATGTTATCTTTACACTCTGAACTTCTACCTTCTGCTTGATCCAGTCTATTGGTGAAGTTTTGCAGTGGGTTTTATTTGACTTGTTGTGCTTTTCATTTCCGAAATTTCTGTTTGGTTCTTCTTCAGAATCTCTATCTCTCTGTAGAACAGTCCTGTCATATCCTGCATTATCTTCCCTTCATTCACTCAGCTATTTATTTGTATCCTCTTTGAATTCATTGACTGCTGGGCATGATGGCTCATGCATGTAATCCCAGCTCTTGGGAGGCTGAGGGACGAGGATTGCTGAAACTTCTAAGAGAACCTGGGCCACATAGTGAATTCAGGGCCAGCCTCAACTACAAAGTGAAACTAAACCTCGAAAAGAAAGAAAGAGAGAGAGAGAGAGAGAAATTTAACAATCACTCTCTTGAAATTTTTGTTTGGCATTTCATGCTTTCCTGTATCTTTACATTCAGTTACTGAAGAGTTGTAGACCTTTGGAAAAGTCATGTTGCCTTGTTTTTTCATACTTCTTGTGTTTCTTTTTTCTTTTTTTTTTTAGGTTTTTTGAGACAGGGTCTCGCTTTTGTGGTTCAGGCTGGCCCTGAGCTTAGCCTCCAACTCACATCACAGCAATCCTCCTGCCTCTGCCTCCCGAGTGTTGGGATGACAGGCGTGAGCCACCACGCCTGGCACTGTGGTATGTGGTACCGGTTGCTGCTGGGTGTGAGTTTCCACGCCCAGTATTGTTATGTGGTTGCTGGGGATTGAACCTGGGTCCTTGCACTTGCAAGACAGGCACCAGAACCACCAAGCTAACTCCCCGGCCCACTTCTTGTGTTTCTATATTGAGACCTGTGCATCTGTTAGGATGGATATCTCTTCCACTCCTATGTGAAGGTCTTCTGAGCATCTAGCTTTCTTTGGAGGTCTGTTACCCAGCACCTGTACCTACAGAGTCAGGTTTCCTCCCACCTCAAGAGGCAAGATTGGTGTTGCAGAGCGCTTCATTCTTTTCTCTCTGTTGCTTTCATGTTTTTCCTTGATATTTATCTTTCTTGTTAACTGTTTCTTGATTCACAGAGCTCTTACTCTCTTTCTACTTGCTGACTAGCTGTTTTTCACCTGTCTTAATCCCAGGCCACAGAGAAGCTATGAACTGCTTCCTACTTCTACTCTGCCATCTTGACCTCTGTCTTCTTGATACTCATACTTAGCTCATTATCTTTCAGCTTTCTCTTCTCCCAATATATATACTTAAAGGTGTAAATTTCTTAACAGACCATGCATCAACTATGTCTATAAGTTTCGGTATGTAATATTTTTATTACTATTCAGTTTAAATTACTGTCTTAGTTTCACTATGATGTTTTATTTGGCCTTAGTTAGGGTGCTGTTCTTAACCAAACACATGGAGGTTTTGTTATCTTTGTGTGTGTATGTGGTTTTGTTCTGTTTTGTTTTGAGACAAGGCCTTGTTATGTAGTTCAGGCTGGCCTTGAACTCAGTATGTAGCCCAGGCTAGCTTCAAACTCACAGAGATCCTCCTACTTCAGCCTCGAGTGCTGATAGTACAAGCATGCCCCACCACACCTGGCTGCATTATCTTTTTATGATTGGTTTCTAGTTTACTAATATTGTGGTCAGAGCACTTGCTTCCTTTTCTGAAATGTGTTGAAACTGGTTTTATTGTCCACTGCAGTAATTTTTTGTAACTATTTCATCACAGTTGATACAAAAAGTATTTTTTAAAGTTGCTAGGTGCATAGTTGTTTATATGTTTGTTAAGTCATGTTTGTTCATTGAGCTGTGCAACTGTTCTCCATCCTTACTGATATTTTTATCTTTTTGTACTATCAGTTACAAGAGAAGTGTGTTAAAATTTTCACTGTGGGGCCAGGGACTTAGCTCAGAGGTTCTGGCGCTTGTCTTGCAAGTGCAAAGGCCCAAGTTTGATCTCGATATCCACATACAACAATGCCGGGCATGGTGGCTCATGCCTGTAATCCCAGCACTCAGGAAGATTGCTGAGTTTGAGGTTGAATTTAGGACCAGCCTGAACTACAGAACAAGACCCTGGCTCAAAAAACAAATTTTTTTTGCACTGTAATCAAAGGTTGGACTTCTCTTTTGTAATTACAGCTTTTCTTTAACTGGGGGCCTTTGATGAGAAATGCACACATTTAGAATATAACATCTTGGTGAATTATATTTTTTTTATTATTTTCTCCTGTAAAGTTTATAGTTACAGCAGTTTTTTTCCTAGGTATTAAGCTGGAGGGTCAACTAGACTGACTTGAGAGCCACAGAATAGATTAGTAAATCACACTTCTGGGCATCTCTGGGTAGGTCATGGAAGCTTTGTTTCCTGGCCACCATGAGGCAAACAGCTCTGCTCCACCATAGCCTTCAGCTGTGATAGTCCTGCCTTAGAGCCAGCCAACCATGGATTAAAACCTCTGAAACAGGGGCCAGGGATTTGGCTCAGTGGTTCTGGCACCTGTCTTGCAAGCGCAAGAGCCCGGGTTCAATCCCCAGTAACCACATAACAATACTGGGCATGAAGACTCACACCCAGCAGCAACCAGTACCACATACCACAGTGCCGAGCGTGGTGGCTCACGCTTGTCATCCCAGCACTCGGGAGGCAGAGGCAGGAGGATTGTGATGTGAGTTTGAGGCTGAGATCAGGGCCAGCCTGAACCACAAAGCGAGACCCTGTCTCAAAAAACCTTAAAAAAAAAACCAAACCTTTGAAACAGTCAACCAAATCAATTTCCCCTCATTTAACCTCTAGGTGTCAGGTATATTGTTCCAACAATGGGAAACTTGACTAATACTGTTGTTTTATATTAATATAATTAATGGTATATTTAATTTTAAACTTGTCATCATCCTGAGAGATGATGTGAGTTATTTCTTTTTCTCACTTTTCATGCTTTCATTTGGATCAATTTAGTGCATTCTAACATTATTTTATTTATTAGTGTTATTAAAGAGATTTTATGGATTTTATCCTTAACATTTAATTTGGGATTGATCATCCTCAATTTTTCATTTTTTCTCTAGTGCATCAGTTGCTTCCAGACAAATCCCACTAATTCCATCATCTTCATAATTATTATTTCCCTGCTACCTCTTTAATGACTGAGATATTATACCAAGCCAGTGGACTCCTTTTTGCCAATATGCCATTCTAGCTGTGTTAAAAATGACTATTATCTACCATAACAGAGGATAGAAAAAGATGAGATTTAAGATTAGAACTTAATTAGAAGAGTATCAGAGCTCAAGAGAAAGTTGACTTCTCAACTCCAGCAAGCAGCAGGTCTGCTATACCAAGATCAGGATGCTGATTTGGAAAAAATGTGACTCTGGGGTATAGAAAGGGATGTCTGAATCAGTGCAATAAAAAATCTTCACTCACTACACATCCCTAAATCCTTGAGGCCTGCAGAAGTGCCTAGAAAAATGCTGGTATGTGGAATGACAAAAGCCTGTTCTTCCATAAATGCAATGGGAAAATGCCAAAAAAAAAAAGCAAAAACAAAAAACTCTGCCAGAGTCAACTTTTTAGAGCTCTGGAAGTAAACTCAAAGGTTATAGCAACTGGAGGATTACTTAATCAAGAAAAATAGGTATATTTCAATAAGAATGGTGAACTTTGTGACATTTTAACTAATCCTGAGCCCTTTACCCACTTCCAAGCTTAACAGTAGGTTGTCTTGAGGATATGGTCCCCATTAATTTACTAGTACCAGTACTGGAGTGAGAAAGTGTACTTCATTCCCAAATAATTGTGGCTGTTTGTTTTGATATGTCTAATGAGTTCCTGGAGGGCCAGATCAAAAGGCATGCTTTATCTTGCTTAAATCAGGACACACCCAGTACATAGATGGCCACCTGGGGACAATTTATGAAAAATATTTACAGGCAATTGTGTTGTCACCACTGCCTGAAGCAATGGACAATAGCTGAGTCAAACCATGGACTAACTAAAAATCTTGGAGAAAAAGAAAATCTGAATAATGAGATGTTTTGAGAGTAGGAGCTTGGAAATACTCCAACATGTTTGTAACAATCTAAAAGGCCACAATACATTGTCAGAAAACATCTGAAAAGATTCTGAGCTCTCACATCTGGCTGACTTTGAGGTTCTACGCATCAATTGAGGCTCTAGTGCATCATGTGCTGGGCTGATCTTGGTATAGCAGACCTGCTGCTAGCTGGAGTTGAGAAGTCAACTTTCTCTTGAGCTCTGATACTCTTCTAATTAAGTTCTAATCTTAAATCTCATCTTTTTCTATCCTCTGCTATGGTCATTTAGATAATAGTCATTTTTAACGCAGCTAGAATGGCATATTGGCAAAAAGGAGTCCGCTGGCTTGGTATAATATCTCAGGCATTTAAGAGGTAGCGGGGAAATAATAATTATGAAGATGATGGAATTAGTGGGATTTGTCTGAAAGCAACTGATGCACTAGAGCCTCAAAGCAGGAAGTGAAGGCTAAGACAGAGCTTTAAATTGCCTCGCTGAGTGTTGAAGATGCATCCCAAAGACTTAGAGAAATTTTGTTTTGTCCTAGAAATTTAAAGAAATCTTTCTAAGCTATTGAAACATACAGGAAAAGCTTTGCGCAGTGGTAGTATCATAGCCAATGAGGTTTATCCGAGGCACGATTATTGCTAATTGAAACATACAGGAAAGAAACTCTTATTTAAAAGAACTAACTTGGGCTGGGGATTTAGCTCAGTGATTCTGGCACCTGTCTTACAAATGCAAGGGCCCGGTAACCACATACAATACTGGGCGTGGCGACTCACACCTACCAGCAATCAGTCAGTACCACATACCACAGTGCCAGGAGTGGTGGCTCACGCCTATAATCCCAGCACTTGGGAGGCAGAGGCAGGAGGACTGCTGTGAGTTCGAAGATAGCCTGGGCTAGATAGTGAGCTCCAGGCCAGTTTGAACCATAAATCGAGACCTTATCTCAAAAAACTGAAAAAAAAGAAAAGAAAAGAACTAATTTAAACAACTGATTCTTTTTTTAGTGAAGGGAGAAATCAAGACATTCTTATGTAAACAAAAGCTGAGGGAGGTCATCACTACAAGAAATGCTAGAGAGTCTCTTGCCTGAATGGAAAGGTCACTGGACAGTAACTCAAAATGCACACAAAGAAATAAAGAACATCAGTAAAAGTTATTACATAGATATAAAAGTCAGTATTGAAGTATTTTTATTTTGTTATTGCTTCTATCTTATGTGATTTAAAATGCATCTGTATGATATAATAATTATAAATCTATGTTGGTGGGCATATAATGTATGAAGTTGTAATTTATGACAATAACAACATGGGGAGATAGGTTTATATGGAAGAAAAGATTTTTTGCTCTATTGAAATTAGATTGGCATTGAACTGAACTGGATTGTTATAAATGTAACACATTAATTGCTATCCTCAAGGCAATCACTAAGAAAATAACTTGAAAACATACAGTAAAAGAAATGGCAAATAAATGTAAGCAGAGCCCTAGAAAATATCCATTTGACAGGACAGAAGGCAGTAATATAGAGACGAACAAAAAAGTATAAGGCATCCAGAAAATGACAAAATGCCAAAAATAAACCATTCCTTATTAGTAATTATGTTAAATGTAAATAGATTAAATCTCTAATTAAAATTCACAGGGCTGGGGAGTTAGCACAGTGGTTTCAGCATCTGCCTGGCAAGCTCAAGATCCTGAGTTCGATCTTCAGTACCACATATCACAATGCCAGGTTGGTGGCTCATGTCTGTAATCTCAGCACTCAGGAAGCAGAGGCAGGAGGATTGCTGTGAGTTTGAGGCTGGCCTTTGCTACATAGTGAATTCAGGGCCAGTTAGAACTACAAAGCAAGACTGTCTCAAAAAAAAAAAGTCACAGGTTAGCAAAATGGACAAAATACATGCTGCGACTATTTGCAATTTACAAGAGATTTACTTTAGATCCAAAGACACAATTAGATCAAAACTGAACTACAAATGAATGGAAAAATATATTCCATTAAAACAGCATCTAAAAAGAGAGCGACAATGACTGTACTGACTGCAAACAAAACAGACGTTAGGGTGATGCTGCCTCTTTAACTGAAAATGGTGTGGAACTTTCTACTCTGCAGAATAACATGTATTCAACTCTCTATCAAGATCTACTCTAACTTTTTTTCCTGGCTGCTTAGTCAATAACTATGTTTAAGTTATAACGTAACCCAACCACTAAGTGCTGGTCCTGGGAAAAGAGAAGAGAGGCTGTATTCCAAAAGATTACAGGAGGTGGGCCACGGATTTAGTTCAGTGGCTCCGGCATCTGCCTTGCAAGTGTAAGGATCCAAATTTGATCCCTGGTAACCACATACCACATTGCTGGGTGTGGTGATTCACACCCACCAACAATCAGTACCACATGCTACAGTGCTGGGTAAATTTGGGCATGGTGGCTCACACCTGTAATCCCAGAACTCAGGAGGCAGAGGCAGAAGGATTACTGTGAGTTCCAGGCTCGCCTGGACTACATAGTGAGCTCAGGACCAGCCTGAACTACAAAGCAAGACCCTGTCTTTAAAAAAAAAAAAAAAAAAAAAAGAATTATAGCTTCCAGAACAATGAAATAATGAATTTTTGTCATTTTAAATCCCACAGTATGAGGAACTTTGTTACATTACCCCTGTACTTAATTCAAAAGGTAAAGCATGGGCCAGGGATTTAGCTCAGTGGTTCCAGCACCTGTCTTGCAAGCGCAAGGGCCCGGGTTCAATCCTAGGTTAACCATATACAATACTTGGCATGGAGACTCACCCCAGCAGCAATCAGTACCACATACCACAGTGCCGGGCATGGTGGCTCATGCCTGTAAGCCCAGCACTCGGGAGGCAGAGGCAGGAGGATTGCTGTGATGTGAGTTGGAGGCTGAGCTCAGGGCCAGCCTGAACTACAAAGCGAGACTCTGTCTAAAAAAAAAGAAGTAAAGCATAAAGTTGGCTAGGGAAGAGTTCATTGACATGTGCTCTCTTCTCAATGATACGGAATTTTAAATCTTGGCAGGATCTCTGGGAGATGATGTCACACATATTATTAGAACCTTGAAGAAACCAACAGGGACCACTAAGTGATACAGAAATGCTAAGAACTGCCATGGAGGGTTATGGAAGAAAGTACAAAAAGCACAGGGAAATATGCACTGTAGAGAATTGCTATGGGCTGAACAGTATCCCCCTAAAAGTCACATACCGAATTCCTAATCCATGGTGTGACTATATTTAGAGATAAGGTCTTCAGGGGAGTAATTAAAGTGAGTCCCTGTCTTCAACCATTTTGTGTTACTATAACAGAGTACAGGAGACTGGGTAATTTCTAATGATCCCCAGTAACCACATACCACAACGCCGGATGTGGTGACTCACACCCACTGGTAATCAGTACCATACACCACAGTGTCAGGCATGGTGGCTCACGCCTGTAATCCCAGTACTCAGGTGGCAGAGGCAAGAGGATTGCTGTGAGTTCAAGGCTCGCTTGGGCTACGCAGTGAGCTCAGGGCCAGCCTGAACTACAAAGTGAGACCCTAAGATGTTTAAATAGCGTATCTTTTCTCTAGTATGAGAAAATGAAGATGTAAATGTGTTCCAGAATATATAGCAGATATTGTGAAATAGAAAATATTCAAAAGGAAATAGAGTGTGGGGTAAGTGACGAGGAGAAAAATGTGATGGCAATAAAAAAAGGAAACAAAGCTCATGTATATAGGGGATAGAAGGGTGTAAGGTGGTTGGGGGAATGGGAAAAAATGAGAATTAAGTCGTGTCATATACTGGTACAAATTTTCAGTGTTGAGTGCGATCATGATGTGTATACATAATTTTAAAAAAAAAAGACTTGCAAAACGAGAACCTGTCTCAAAAATAAAAGTGTGTTCTCAGAAAACATGTACAGACCTTTAGCTAGACTAAGAAAAAAGATGAAAGACACAAATAGCTAAAATCAGAAAAATTTAAACCAGCTTTATAGAAATTAAAAAGATTATGGAATACTATGGACAATTATATACAAACAAATTAAATGAGCTGGATGAAATGGGTAAATTCTCAGAAACTACCAAATTAATTTTTTAAAAAGTATAAAGTCTCAGCAGACCTATAGAAAATAGAATAGTTCAAGAAAGAACAGCCCAGAACCAGATGGTTTCACTAGTGAGTTCCACCAAACATTTAAAGAAAATTTAACAGCAAACTTACCTCAAATCTACAAAACATAAAGGAGAGACACTTCCCAATGTATTCCATGAAGCCTGGATTACCCTCATACCAAAAACAGTGATTCTGGCATCTGCCTTGCAAGCGCAAGGGCCCAGGTTCAGTCCCTGGTAACCACAATGCAAGGCGTGGTGACTCATGCCCACCAACAGTCAGTATCACACACTACAGTGCCAGGCTTGGTGGCTCACGCCTGTAACCCCAGCACTTGGGAGGCAGAGGCAGGAGAATTGCTTGAGTTTTAGGCTGAGTTCACTACCAGCCTAAACTACAAAGTGAGACCCTGGCCCTCACCTCCCCCCCCAAAAAAAAAACTAAACTAAAAATAATCACTATCAGAAAACTACTGACCGATGTCTCTTATCAGTACAGACACAAAAATCTCCAACAACATCCCAGCAGACCAAATTCAGCAGAACATAAAAAGAATTATACAATATGACCAAGTGGGATGTACCCCAAGAATGCAAGGGTGGCTGCACATAAGAGAATATATTGATGTGACACACACACTCAAAGAACAGCCAGAGATTTAGCTCCGAGGTTCCAGTCCCTGCCTCACAAACACAAGGTCACAAATTCAATCCCAAGGTCACAAGTTCTTTGTTCAATAAGAACAAGGAAAAACCCATATGACCATCTCAGTAGATGCAAAAACATTTTAAGAAAATTCAATACACTTCCGTGCAAAAAACCAAAACAAAACAAATACTCAGTAAACCAAGAAGGTCAAAGAACTCCCTTAGCATAATTAAGGTCATTTTTGAAAACGTAAAGCTAACTTCGTATTCAATGGTGAAAAACTGAAAGCTTTTCCCGAAGATGAGGACCAAGACAAGGATGCCACAACTACTGAATATTGTACTGTGAGTCCTAGACAGAATAATTAGGCAAAGAAAGGAATAAAAGGGGGCCGGGGAGTTAGCTCAGTGGTTCAGGCGCCTGTCTTGCAAGTGCAAGGACCCGGGTTCGATTCCCCGGTAACCACATAACAATACTGGGTGTGGAGACTCACCCCCAGCACAGCCAGTACCAGATACCACAGTGCCGGGCGTGGTGGCTCACGCCTGTAATCCCAGCACTCGGGAGGCAGAGGCAGGAGAATTGCTGAGATGTGAGTTTGAGGCTGAGCTGAGTGCCAGCCTGAACCACACAGCGAGACCTTGTCTCAAAAAACCTAAAAAAAAAAAAAAAAAAGAAAAAAAAAGAAAGGAATAAAAGGCATTAAAATTGGAAAGGAAGAAATATAACAATTTCTGTTTGCAAGTGAAATGATTCTATATATAGAAAACCCCACTGAAGACACACAGAAAACTACTGGAGCTAATATACGAATTCTGTGAAGCTGTGAAGTACAAGGTCAATATACAAACTTCAGTTGTGGTTGCCCAGCAGTGAGTGTACTTAATGCCACTGAGCCATACATTTCGAAATGGTTGAAATGGTAAATTTTACATTATATGTTTTACCACAATTGAGAAGAACAGTCAAGCGGGTCAGAGATTAAGAAGATGTGATGACAAAAGCAGAGACTGAGAATTGGGGCAAGATTTGAAGATGCTGCACTGCTGAGTTTGAAGGTGAAGCCAGGGCGTCAGCAGCCCACAGCTGGAGAAGGCAGGAAATGGGCTCTCTGCTGGAGCCCGCAGAAGGAACGCAGCCTTGCTCATGCCTCAATCGTCACTCTGTAGGACTCTTCACCTTTAGAAATTTTAGAGAATAAATTTGGAATGCTTGAACTTACACAGGCATACATGCGTGCGCATGCACACAAACACACACACTAAAGTAAGTACCAAATGAAAACCATAAAATGTTGGTTAAAATAGCAAATACAGAAACATTTTTTAAAAATCAGTTGTATGTTTATACATCAGTGATGTACAATCCCAAAAGAAAACTGAAACTAAAATTCCATTGATAATAGCAGCCAAAAGAATAGAATAACTAGAATTAATTTACCAACAAGTTTAAAGGTTTGTGGACTGAAAACTATGAAATATTGTTGAAAGAAACCAAAGAAGACCTAAATAAATAGAAAGGCATTCTATGTTCACAGATTGGAAGATTTCACATTAAGATAGGAATGTTCTCCCAAAAAATCTACAGATTCAACACAATCCTCATCAAAATTGCAATGACTTCCAAGCAGTAAGCTAGAAAATCTGATTTTCAATTTTACATAGAACTGTAAGGTATCTTGAATAGCCATACAAAAACACTGTAAAAGAGAAGTTTATGGACATATGCATTCTGATTTTAAAAACTTATTATTACAGCAATTAAAACAGTATAGTACTAGCCAGAGGACTGACAGAAAGATGGAGTAGAAGTGAGAGCCCAGAAGTAAGTCAAATAGATATGGCCAATAGACTTTTTGACAACCATAAAGACCATTCGATGAAAAAAAAAAAAACATTTTATGAGTAAAAGTTAATCTCTTCAAATAGTACTTCGACAACTGAACACTCATGAATGAAAAAATGAAGTTCAACTCTTACCACAATATGCACAACTTCACTCAATTTGGACCAATGACCTAAATACAAAAGTTAAACCAAAAACCATTAGAAGAAAATCTCGGTGTAAATCTCTATGATATCATACTTGGCAGTCCGTTCTTAGATTTGACATCAAATATATGAACAATAAAAGAAAAAATAAGTATATTGGATATCATTGAAATTAAATTAAGCAATGCTTTACAAACCAGTTGCACTCTTGGGTTCTGGCCCTGTTATTCTAGCAATAGACTCCAACTTGAACTACCAATAAGATTAATTCATAGAGGGGCCGGAGAGTTAGCTCAGTGGTTCGGGCGCCTGTCTTGCAAGCGCAAGGGCCCGGGTTCGATTCCCCGGTAACCACATAAAAATACTGAGTGTGGAGACCCACACCCAGCAGCAACCAGTACCACATACCACAGTGCCGGGCGTGGTGGCTCACGCCTATAATCCCAGCACTCGGGAGGCAGAGGCAGGAGGATTGTGATGTGAGTTTGAGGCTGAGCTCAAGGCCAGCCTGAACCACAAAGCGAGACCCTGTCTCAAAAAACCTAAAAAAAAAAAAAAAAAAAAAAAAGATTAATTCATAGAGCAAAAATAAATGAAAGCTACTTACAGATAGAATGGCATTTCAGACATTATACCTATCTATGTGAAGACAGCTAAGATCATTCTTGGTAGATAGTTCCATTCAGCATGATTGACTGTGAAAGGTGCCTACTGAGCCACCCTGAAGCTGCATGCCTGATACCAAGATGGAAAAGCTTCTACTAGCTTCAGATGTTAAGAAAAAAGCAGGCAATAACCAGAATCATTGTGCCAACAAGTTTAATTGACCTTGATCTTCATGAAGATGTAGAGCTGGTGTGCAATGGAGGTAGTAGGAATTATAGTTGACCTTCAGATGATAGATTTGGCATCTCTTGATACCTTTTTGCTCAATTTTGATAAGAGACAAACAAGTGTAGCAACTCTAGTCTGAAAAATGCATAATTGTCTACAGCCCTACCACCCTGAATGCACCCGATCTTGTCTGCAAAAGGCATAGCAGCCAAAGCTCAGGCCCCTAAAGAATAACAATCTGCATCATGATATCAGGTAAGCCACCTATGCTGACAGTTGTTCTCCAAAGCAAGAAGAGAAACTAGAATGGGCAGCAGAGAAGAGGGATAATGAATATCAGCTAAGTCCTCAAGACCAGCCTTAGTGGTTAGGTCTATGGTTTTTCTCACTAAATTTCCTCTTGTATATCTTTCCAGAAAGTGAAGTCCACCTGAATCCTAGAGGAGCTGCTCCTCAAGTTCACTGTATGAGGCAAGTGGATCTGAATGGCACAAAGAGTGAACTATAACGGTTGCCGTGGTACACTGCCCAAATGTCCCACCTCAAGACAGAAGTACTCTTTCCTCGTGCTATGGGGACTGCTGCAAGCTGACAGTTGACAACTGGCCCCTTAGTGGAGACAGCCTTCAGCTGACAATGCCTTCCTAGGGGAAGCCCATATCCTGTGACACATCCTCGTGGGAATACAAAGACCTAGCCCTTTGTCTCAATTCTAAAGGCCCACCTGAGCTCCACAACCCCTCATCGGGGCATCTGGCCCTTGGTAACAGCTGCATCACATTCCAGTATTAGGGAGAGAAGTCCAACTTCTCCCTCTGTCTAGCTGTGTGCCCCTCACGCCCCTCAAGTATAGTTCCTGGGAACATTCACTTCTCAGTAAACTTCCTGCATGCAAATGTCAGCCTCAGGGTCCATTTCCCAGGAAACCTGGCCTGTGACAAACTGTTTTACAGTAGTACTCTTGGGCACTCCGCATGTGAAATACTGGGTATGGTTGCAGTGACTGAGGAATTATTGCTTTCTTTGCAGCTTTAAGGAATCCTCAAGAGTCTGAAAAATCAACACCAGTGACTCTGAAGGAGACACTTCTATTGGTCTGTCTTCCTCTAGTCATGCCAAAAGGGAAATTTTGCTGTTGATCAATTAGACAATGCCACACCGACTCGGCTACACTCTCAGGATGCTGGCATTAATGATGTTAGTGGTGGGTTTCACCCTTAGCTTAATCCCACAAGATTAACTCATAGGTTAAAAATAAATGAAATATAGTTACAGATTATCCCAACATCATACTTATTTATCTGTGTGGGGACAGCTGAGACCATTCTTGATGGATGGTCCCACAGTAATTCAGCAGGACTGGCTGTAAAAGTTGAATAGTGTGTGACATTTTAAGCAGCAGGGGACATGGCATGTCTAATGGCTCATCTTTTGGATAACCTCCTTCAGAGCATCCATAGCATACAGCACCAGCCTCCGCATCTGCCTACTCATCTGGGGTAGGGGGAGGATGGAGATAGGAGGATAAGGTTCTCATCTGTAAATCCTTGGTACTCAATGGAGGCAAAGGCAGATCCATTAGCAGAGATAAGTGTGTTGCAATGCCCACGCTATAAATTGCCCACTGCAGACCTAAGCATGTGCAAGCAGGGGTCCGAGGTACAACAGTGAGCCTGAAAAGTAATGTCTGTGTTTGAGTCCTGGAAATTCTTGGCCAGGATTTTATGGCCCTACCTAAGAAAAAGAGGTTTATATGCTGAATGTATGTGAGTCTTAGCATGAATCAGCAACACTGCTGATTCCAATATCAGAATTCAATATTCCAATATCAGAATCTCTTTTTGTGCATTTCTATAAACAGTTCCCTGACATATGTACTGTGGCCAAGGTAACAATTTGACCATCTCTCTAGAATAATTACAGCCTTGCTGAGACTATATTGTGACTGAAATAAGTTGCCAATTATTGATACATTGAAACTAGGGTTGACCTTTTTGCCTGTTGACTTCCAGAGAAACAGATTTGAAGATAGAGATGTGAGCATACACGCATACTTCGAGAAACAGGGATTTATTACCTGGAACTGGCTCACGTGATTATAAAAGCTGGCAAGTCCAAAATCTGCAGGGTGTATCAGTAGGTGGAGACCCAGGACAGCTGGCACTGTAGGTGAAATCAAGACAGATCTGCTGGAGAATTTCCTCTTGTTCAGAGTTGCTGATCTTTTTGTTCTTCTGAGGCCTTCAACAGATTGGACAAGGCCCATCCACACTATGGCAGTCAATCTGCTCACCAATTTCAATATTAACCTCATCCCCGATTAACACAGTCCAGATTGACCTGTATGACATATCATTACTGGGTTAACATGGTGGCAAAACAGGGTCTTCTAAAGAATGGGCATTGCATTTGTAAAAGGGGAGCTCAGAGAGACCACTTGTGACTTGGGATCAGTTATGCTCAGGGGAAGAGACCCTGGGCCTCCAAAACACTTGGGTCTGGCTAGGGAAGCATCTGGGAGTGAGTAACTCCAGCGCAGAGCCTAAAACTGTCTCCTTCTCCAGACTCGATTAATCTGACACTCATCAAGTTGACATCTGCACTGTTTGAGTCTCCTGCCAGATTCTCATAGATACAGTGTTGCCAGATTTAGCAGATAAAATATAGTACTTATACTTAAAAAGCACTTGTTATTTGAAATGCAAGGTGAACTAAATGTTTTATATTTTATCTGGCAACTTACAGGGATGGTTTACTGAGGGCTGAGTGGCAGGACCTGGTCCTCCTAATGTTTTCAGAAAATCACCCAACCCAAGCTGGCCAGCCCCTATCGCCACACTCCACACATGCTGTAATCTCCTATTTATCATTCATTCATCTCCCAGGTTGGGAGCCACCAGAGAGCAAGAGCTATATTTTGTCTTATTAAGATGTCTGCCTTTTGCCTGTACTCCTAGCTGCTCAAGAGACTGAGGCAGGAGGATCACAAGTTCTAACTCAGCCTGGCTAACAAAATTAAAAAGGTCTGGGGATGTAGCTTGTAGTAGAGCTTAGTGTGCTCAAGTCCCTGGGTTCAATCTCTCATACTACAAAATGCAAACCAAAAAGTCTGCATTTTATTTTTGAAGTGCTTCCATGCAAGCACTGTGACAGTGTTGGTTGAACTCCAATTTCAGGGGCAGTCATTTGCCCTCATTAAAGAAAAAAAAATCTTCTCTCCAGCTAGCTAGTCAGCTGGCTTTGTATCAGAAAGGCCACATCCAAAATGCAAAATCACAGGGGTTTCATCAATACCTGAGGCTTTGCTAATTAGCAAAGTGAATGTCAGAAATGGGTTTTCATTGATGAAATTGGTGGCTTGTTAATTAGCTTGACGAATGTTGGAGATAGACACTTGGTGAAATTGAAGCTATTCTGGATCTATGGATGTGCTTAAATACATTCCAGATACTCTCCATCTCAACATGAAGAGGTTATAGGAATCTAGCAAGGGCTGTACCCTATATTTTAGAAGTAGCACCTCAAGCTTGACTCTATCTTTCATTTGGGAGGATTTCTAGGTCTCAGAAGCTTCTAGAATGTTGCTTCTGCTTTGAGCGGAATTAAGTCTTACCTTTCATGCAAGGGTAGGCTGACGGCTAAGACTTCCTGAAGCCTAGAGAACAGGTCACATAAACCACTTTTGAAATGTGAACACGATGGGGAGGGGGGGATCTTTGCACGAACCACTGACCACACTGGAGAAGAACCAAAACCAGCTTTATCGCCAATGGCTTCATGGGATTCAATCACCTTGGAGGCACCAAACAGAAGTTTACACTCACTTTTATACCTTTATGTTTCTGTGGGAGGGGAAACTGCACCTGGAGTCACGAGAGAAAGTCATTCATCTAAACATAACCACGTTAGCAAAGGGGGCACCGAAGGGGGAGCAGGAGGCTGGCAGGACGCTCTGATCACCTTGCTCTAGTGAGTCTGCCGAGCAGTAGTGACCATGGTTACAATATACCTTTCTCAGCAAGACTAGTTACACAGTTAACTCACAGATGCCCGTTTTTACACTGGGGGGACAGATTTCACCCTCACTTTGCTCTAAGGTTGCTAAAGAATGCAATAGACTGACAGCATTCTATCTAAGTCCTGCGTTGGTGTGAACTGGTGGCACATATGTACAGGAGAAGAGATCACTAATCCTTACCTCAAGATCCTTTGAAGATATGTCAGTTTCTGAGGATAGTCTCAGCCCCAATTCTACCCTTCTTTACAACGTTAGGGCCAGCACTCTTCAAATAACATTTCTCTACCAGCATCTCCTTTAGACTCTGCCTATAACAAATACTAGAGAAAGACATATGGTCATAACAGGGGCCTGTTAACCTCTTTGGGCTTCTCCTGACTTCCTGTTGCCTTCCTGGAACTTCTTCCAGTTCACTGGTTACTTCCAGTCTTGTGAGTGGCCCCTCCCCCATCTGCACCTGCTTCTTCATTCCTGTAGCAGCAACCAAGACTGGTATATGGCTTTCTGACACGAGAACCAGCCTCATCACCTTGGACCTGGCCTTCTTAGGGGTCTGGTCCCACCTGTGAACTTAGAGACGCCAGCACCAGCCAGCAGGTGTCCCATTCAGTGGCTCCTCCTAGCTTTTAAGTTTTCATAAACTCAGCTTTAAACCCTCTGTTACCCTAAAAGTGATAGGGGCTTCCTGTTATTGCTACCTCTGTGATACCTTCAAGTTCTCCTTTTGCTTTTTGGGTCTTCAGTGACTAGTTAATAATTCCTTACACTTAGATAACAATTCTCTACATTCAGGTCTTGTTGTTAAAACAACTGGCGTGGTGTTTGTCTCCTGCTTGTTAGAGGAGTTTATGTTCCCTTTCAGAAAGAACTTCAGGGTGAGGCGTGACCAGCTTGGCTTGGGTCAGCACTAAATAAATATTTATAGAATAAACAGATGAATAAATGATAGATTTCTCCCTGTAAATTAATAATGACTTCCCTGGTTTTTATACCAGTCTTGCCTGGTTTTAGTTAACAGTGAGTCAATCCCCAGGGCTCCCTTGTTCCTGAAGGAAGTAACAATGGGGCCTAGAAAGAAGAAATAAAAAGTTGAAAGGATTAAAAAAAACTAGTAGCAAACACACAGAGAACAGCAGGGGTGAGTGCACCTACCTCAGGCCTCCCCCTGCTATTTCTACAAATGAATGGGCTTCTATGCAGCTTCCCAGAGGCACCATCCACTCAAGGGGAGGCCCATGGGATTGATTTCTCCAACGCAGGCCAAAGGGGGTTCATTGCTGCCTTCGTGTTCACTGCTGACGCTCTCACTGAACAAAACATACACCACCACCCCTTCGGCACCTGCTATTTGGGCTCCTGTGTACCCGGCCTTGTGCTGATTGCTGGGGATACAAAGGTCCAGTCTCAGCCTCTGAGGAGCTCACGGCTGGGGCAATGAGGGTGCAAGGGATAGCAGGACCGGCCCGAGGGATATTCGTCAAAGAACTGCTCGTTCTGTACAGAGAACTGTTGTGTCGAACGCGGGGGATCCTATGCACTGCCCTTGGGCCATGCCCTTGGGCCTTATCCTTGGGCCGCTGGGGCAGCTTGATGCATCTGCCAGGAGTGCTCAGAAGCCATCGCCACCATTCATCGGGCACCTGTGCAAAGTTAGCAGCTGACTTCCAAGGGGGCCTTCTCTAGGTCAATGGAGTGGGGAGCTCTCAATTTCAGGTGGGGATCCCCTGTCAGTCCCTCTTCACCAGGCCCCCATCCTGGACCTCTCAGGCTCCGCCCACATACCCACCTGCCGAGATGACTCCTAGGCAAACCACAGCTTGATTGGCCAAAGGAATTGGCCATCATCACTGTACCCAGGGAATACTCACAGAGATCCTCAACACCTGAATCCAAAGCAATGAGGCGGGTGATTCCCCTCCCCCTGCCAGACAAATGCCATACCTAGTTCCTGGGCAGAAAGGGGCCACGTTCTCGGATCCCCTGGAAAGGTGTTACACCTTATGTCTTAGGCAGCCATGGGTGGGGCTTTCTCGGAGGCGGCTGAATCTAGAGTTTGTGATGCTGGGATTCAGTCATGGTGCAATACCAGGCTCAAGAGCACTCAGATTAAGGGTGTGGATGCTGCCCGCCCTAAAAAGCCCAGATACAATAAAAGGGGCAGAAAGACACTGTCTAGGTTCTTGTTGCTTTGCTACCTTCTGGTCACCATGAACAGGCTCTCCTCTGCACTGCCTATCTGCCATGCGCCACCCTGCCTTGGAGCCAGCCGACTATGGACTGAAACTCTACAAACTGTGAGCTACATAAACCTTTTCTTCTTTAACTGTGGGTGTTGGGTATTGTCTCAGCCATAGGAAAAGTAACTAAGACAGAAAGAGAGGTCATCTGCTCACATTCCTGTATTTGTCAATACCTTTGAGTTCCATTTTCCACTTAGCAACTGTGGTAGGTCTTGGGCAGATCTCCATACCCCTAAACTTCAGCCTCCTCTGCTGAAAAATGGGAATTAAAACATCGTCACAGGGCCAGGATAATGACTAAATCTAACATTATCCGGGAAAATCCTTTGTAGACCGTAAAACATCATCCAGCTCTTCTACCAAGCAGGAAAGAGTAGAGAGCAGGCGGAGACAATGGGGTGGAATAAGACCACAGTCTGTGGAGGGGACAACATATCAGGGGGTCAGGGGACCTAAGGGACAAAATCTAGTGGCTGTTCACTTTTTGTGTCAAATAGGCTAAAGGATGCTAGGCTGAGAAAGCATTATTTCTGGGTGAAGTATTTTGAGAAATACTTTGAGAGTATTTCCAGAAGAAATTCCTATTGGAATTATTGGGCTGAGTACAGAAGGGAGCCCTTTCTCCTTGTGGACAGGCATCATGCGGGCCACTGAGAATGAGAACCAAAAGCAGAGGTCAGGACAGTGTCTGTCTCTCTTCTCTTTCTCTTAAGTGGGGACATCTTGCCCTTCTATTGTAGTACCCCCAGTTCTTGAGCCTCTGGACCTGAACCAAAACTTATACCCCCTTACTTTTGGAGGTGTATGGCTTGAAGATGGCAGATGCTGTGATTCCTTGGCCTCTATAATGGCGTAAGCCAATTTCCACAATAAATATCCAGGTGTTTCCTATTGGTTGTGTTTCTCTGGACAGTCCCAGTCCTCCATGGAAGAGATGTGTGGCAGGTGGGCCCTCCAGGAACAGATGATGGACTTTGAAGGGCAAGATGGTTACTAGGGATCAAACGCTGCGGAAAGAATTGAGGAAGATAGGAGAGAGGAGAGTGAGGAGATGAACAGTGCTGCAGTTGTGTTGTTTTGCATTGTTTTGTTTTGTTTTGTTTTGAGATAGGGTCTCACTTTTGTAGTTCAGGCCAGCCTCAAACTCACAGCAATCCTCCTGCCTCTGCCTCCTGAGTGCTGGGATCACAGGTGTGAGCCACTACGCCTGGCACTGTGGTTTGTGGTTATAGGATGGAACTCAGGACCTTGTGCTTGCCAGGCAGACGCCGGAACCACTGAGCTAAATCCCAGCCTCTGTGCCACAGTTTTGACAAAGACTCATCAGAGACCTTGGGGACTGTGTAGGACAAGACCTGTTACTCTTTAAGCATTAGGAGCCTGGGCTGCCTGCTTCAGAGAGAGAAGGAGCCATTGTATCTACCTCTTTTATTAAATTTCCATCTTTCTTTCTCTGTACTGGGAATGGGTCTCATCCAGGGCCTCACACAAACAAGGCAAGCATTCTACTGCCAAGCTGCACCCATAGCCTTTAAATCTCTTCATACTTGAAAATCCAGTGCTATCTACTTTCCTGACCAAACCCTGACTAATAAACATTCCCTAAGAAAGCATGCAGCTACCCGGGAGGCTGAGACAGGGGGATTGCAAACCCAAGGGCAGCCTAGACAAGTTAGCATGACCCTGCCTCAGAATGTGAAAGAAAAGATTAGTGTTGTAGCTCAGTGGTAGACCACCTTTGGGTTTCATCCCCACCACTGTTAATAAAAAAGAAAGGAAGAGAGGGTAGGAGAGAAAAGGGAAAGATAAGGTAGGAGAAAAGGAAGGTGGGAAGAAAAGAAGGAGAAGGGAAGCGAAGAGAGAAAGTGAGCAGCCTGGAGAAATACTGAAATAAGCATTAAATGTTCAACTCAGTGTAAGCAGTCACAGCTCAAGCCGAGCTGGTAAGGCGGGGTGTGATCTAATTCAAGCTCAAGGGCTTCTCAAGTCACTTTGGCATCAACACAGAAAGGGCAGGCAACGACAGAACAGCTTTATATTTTCTGGGGCTAAACCTTCACCTTGGGCCACTAAGACACCATAACAAGGATCATATGCCAGTGGCTGATGATGAAAAGTGCTTCCAGAGGGACCAGGAAGCAGGAAGGGGCACATATCACACTCCCTGACCCTGTAGGGCAAATGACACTGGCCCCAGCCAAGGGAGCTGGGCTGTCCTGCTCCACCCCTGGTGAGACTTCTCAGGTGTGGGCGCCAGGGCAGTCAGTCCCCTGAAGCATGGTAGAGGTGTGACTGTCACAGCAGAGACAACCAAGGTGACCCTTATATGATGTTTTTCTTTTCTTTTTTAGTAGTGGAGAATGAACCCAGGGCCTTAACATGGAGCTACCTCCCAGCCCATGTATATATATTTTTTCATTTTAAGAGATACACTTGCTATGTAACTAAGTTGCCCAAGTTGGATTTGAACTTGCTATCAGCATCTGAATGCTGAGATTATAGTCATGCAGAACCATGAGTGGGAAAGAAGAGATGCAAACTCAACAGTCCAAGCAGCTTTATTGCTAACCTTGAAAGGGACTTCTCTGTGTGAGCACAACAGAAGTATGTCTCTTCCAGGCTAAGAGGCTTTTTGCAGTGTTTTGGGTGGGCTTTTGAGGGGGCAGGCTGGAGAAACAGCAGGCTTGTGGCCTGCTGACACATCCTCTGTGACCTACTAACATGTCTTCTGTGACCTAAATAAAATGAAACCTACATTTCTCTATGATAGCAGATGGGCTCATTTGAACTAGTGGTGTCCCTCTTTGGGATTCACCAAACATTGCATGGGACAAATTTATACTAAAATATTATTCATTGTATGTCTGAAAGTCCAGTTCAACTGGTATCTTGTATTTTATCCGGACACCCCAGGCCCGGATTATGTAGTGAAGATGATGAGTAATATGGTAGAAGGCACTTGAGTAGCCCCTGTCCTGCAATTAGACTGCTTTGCAAGAAAAAACACCTACTTTGTTTAAACCTTCGTTACAATGATTTGGGGTTCTTTTTCCACTGCTTTTGGCAGCTGAACCCCAGCCCTACCACTAGCTTGTGGGGTGTCCCCAGGCAAGTGATGTAACCTCAAGACTATCATCCATAAAATGGGTGTGAACGTGAGGCACATCCCAGCCAGCATTACTGCGCAGCATCCTGGCTGGTGTGCCCACCCAGAAGACCACATTCTGTCTTCTCTCAAGGCCCACAGCCCCGATTTCCACAAGCTCCATCCACAGCAAGTATCGCACACCCTAGAAGCGGCTCCTCCTGTTTCCTCTCAGTCAGTTTCATGGGGATTAAAAAAGTCAACAAATGTAAAGAAACTGTGAATGTGCTACATGAAGTCTTCAAAAGATAGTCTTTCTAGCCTTACTCAGAATGAGAGACAAGAGGAAAAAAACACTGGTGTGTTCCCACCTCCCCTCTACATTTAGAAAGCTGAAAACATTGTTTATAATGCCAGATATTTGTTGCCTTCTTTATGGGCTTAGATGCTGAGAATTAAAACTCCACACTTCCTGGAAGGAGAAGGGTGTCTGCGACATTAGACAGCCATCTCCAGGGACGCAAGGCCTGAGAGGACATTTTCTCTGCAAGGGAGAACCAACCAAACTAGTGTAGGAAGGAGGCCTTTGCGGTCCCTGCTCAGTCCTTTGGCTAAGGCCTTGGCTTCTCCCATCTGTGTGATCCGATCCTGCCCCCGGGCCCATTCAGAGCTGCACAGATTCCATACCAGAGGCAAGCAGAAAGCCCACCACGCTCTGCTAACTTGTAGATCTCCTCTGGTCTGCACATTCTAATGGCCTGATTAGCAATTCTATGGTATTTAATTTGTACCCTGGGTAATTCAATGTTGGCCATAAGAGCCATCAGCTTGAAAAATGGCAGCAGAATTAAAAACCAATAGTCAAATTTCTGTGGGAATGAGCTCTCTTGGCATAATGATGAGGCAGGACTAACTAGAGCGTAGGTTCAGCTCACAAGGTGCAAATGTTTTAGTTACCAACAGGTGGCCAGGAGTTTGAGTACTGGCCTTTCTGCATCATGGAAAACAAGCGGCCAAGTAAGAAAATTGAGAATGAAAATTAAATTGATCCAGTTGGGCAGTCAAGCAGAGTGGTTGTTTGCCATCTCGTAGTCCCCTGTGTTGGATTTAAACATGTCCAGACATTCTGTGACAGTCCCCCCAGCAAAGGGTGGGATAGTCCTGTGTCCCTCCCTTGAATGGGAACTAGGCTTCCTGACTCCATGGAATGAACAGAATCCAGTAGAAATAATCCCATGTGGTTTCTGAGACGAGGTCATAAAAGGCAACACAGCTCCTGTCTAGTTCTCCTTGTTGGAAGCCCTGAGCTAATATATAAGAAGCTGTAGGGTCTTCAGACACTGTGCTGGAAAAACCATGTGGAGAGGCCACAGAGAGGTAAAAAGGAACCTCTAATGAGCTCCAGATGGCTCTGCTCTGCCTTAGTTACCTCTTCATTGCTGGGACAAGATACCCAACACCCACAAATTAAAGGAAAAAGGTTTATTTAACTCACAGTCTGTGGACATTTCAGTCCATAGTCTCTGGCTTCAAGGCAGGGTGGACAGCCGAGAGGTATGGCAGAGCAGACTTGCTCATGGCAAGGCAGACTCAAAGCAGCAGCAGCAGCAGCAGCAGCAGCAGCAGCGAGCCTCCCTTCGATCCCATCCAGTGTATAAATCTATTGGTCTGTGCTGCCCACACTTAGGGTGGGGCTTCCACTCAGAACTACACTAAACTAATCAGTGGACTAACTCAATCATCACATCCTTAATCCCAGGCTGGGAGGGGGCGTGTAGATACACACCATAGCACTCCTGCAGCTGGCTGGGCCTTCCCAGTCCAAGAAGCAGACTTCTGAGTGGGAGAGCCTTGCAAATGTCTCCAGTTCTCGGCACCATGTCACTGTATCCCAAGGCACACCTTGTGAGAACTGCCGGGCCTAGGAGTATCAGTGACTGTTAGAGTTTAAACAACCATTTTGGAGTGCCTCATTAGGCGGTATAGCCAGACCTCCAATATACCCACTGTCTCCATAGACTGGCCTGAGACAGAGCAGATGAGGTACTTGCCAGAGCAAATACACCCCTTTCTGGATTTTGCCCCTTGATATGCCAAAGACAAATGTATCTTCCATGTGGGAGCCTTGCCCTAGTTTGGGCAGTACTGGGGGAACGTATGGCCTGTGTTCCACTTAGAGAAGCTTATGGCCAATCTCCTCTCCCTGAACCCCAGGGTTCCTCAAGCTTTGAGTCTCAAAAGAAGGTCAGAAAGAGGCAAAGACAGCAGCACCATGGTGGCACTCTTAAGCATTTGGCTGTGCGCATTTCTACCCTGTCCCCGCCAGCCCAGCATGGTGCTCTTGGCTCTGAGTCTTATCATCTCCCCACACAGCCTTTCAGGAATCCCATTCCCCCCAGGGTTTGCTACTGTGGGTTCCCTTTGCTTGAAGTGAAGGACCCTGACTCAGAGCACCCTCATCCTAGCTGCACCTACGACTCAAGTCTCAAGTTCAAAAGGGGCAGTGAAGTATTCCAGACCCTCCAGCGTGGCCATCAGAGCTGCTGTCCTAGGCCCCAGTGAATGGTACATGTCCTGATCATGCCAGTAGCTTTGATGTGGAAAGTAGCCAAACGTAACCTTTGCAAATGACATTTATTATAGCATTATATTTTCTTACACAGGATTATCCAGCATGAAAATCTGTATTTCATCTAGCCTAAACCTTCCTGCAGAAAAGCACCACATGCATGCCGATTCCTTTGGGGTAGAGGCAAAAGCCCACTTAGCTCCTGGGCAGCTTCCTAAGATTGCCCATTCTCCAAAGCAAAGGGCTATGGAGCACGTGCCTCCCTTAGTGCTTCTCACAAACCCTCTCCCTCTTAACACTTAGTGCCTTCTGGGCCCAACTTCCCAGCAGCCCCTGTTTCCTTGCCTGGAGGCTTCTACTGTTTGCCAAAGCTGCCTTGTCTGCCTGAGGCAGGCAGGAAGTATGGGAATTCATGCTTCCCCAGAAACAGCTCACAGTTACCGACATAGCCTTCTGATCCTCCAGGTGGCACAATTTGGAAGCCTGTGTTTTTTCGATACTCGGGATCGAACCCAGACCCTTTCCACTGAGTTACATCTCCAACCTTTTTTTTTTAGACAGGCTCTCACTAAGTCACCAAATTGCCCAGGCTGTGCTCACACTTGCAGTCCTCTTGCCTCAGCCTCCCAGAATGCTGGGACTGTAGATGCTTGTGTTTTACGCTGTCTCCCCCAAGGGAAGTGAGCTTTACTGTCTGTTAGGGCTGTTGTAACAAAGTATGAGAAATGGGGGCTTTGATAACAGAAATTTGCCTTCCAACAATCCCAGAGGTGCCAGCAAGTTGTTAACACAGGGCTGTTTTCCTCTGAGGCCTGTGGGCTTAGCTTACACGGGGCCATCTTCCCCTGTGGCCTCACGTGGTCTTCTCCATATTCTAGTCTGTTCTTAGAAGGACACCTGCCATATTGGATTAGGGCCAACCTAATGACCTCATTTTAACTTAATCACCTCCTGAAAGGCCCTGTTTCCTAATGCAGTCACATCCTGAGGTCCTAGAAGTTGGGACTCAATAGTCATTAGAGAAGGGGTTATGGTTTGCATCTTGAACGTTCCCCTAAAGGCTCAGGTGTTGAAAGCTTGCTTCCCAAGGCAGTGAAGTTCAGACCTGGGGCTTTGGGAAAGTGACTAGACAATGAGGACTCTGACTTCACTGATGGATTATTTCATGAACTATTGGAAAATGGCGGAGACGGAGACTGAAGATACAGGGCCTAGTTGGAGGAATTCTGTCCCTGGGGACCTGCCTTTGTCTCTGGCCCACCCTTACCCCTTTCCAGTCACTGTGAGGTAAGTAGCTTCACCCCACATGCCTTTCTCCTATGAGGCTCCATCTCACCAAGGGCTGGAAGCAACAGAGCCAAGTGACCCGGAAGCAATACCTGGGCAACTGTAAGCCAAAAGAAACCTTTCTAAGTTGTTTTTCTCAGATGATTTGCCACAGACAGAAAACTGACTAAACAGATGGGGACACAATTCAGCCCTTAACAGTCACCCACAGAGGTTCCTGGGTTGATCCTACACCTTTCTTTAGCTGTCACCCCTGATGCCCACATTCTTTGTGTTTCTTTGTCTCAGGCTTACTTCAAGGAAAACCTAAGCTAGGACAGTATGAATACGTGCTTCCTCTGGCCAGCAGCTTCCTGGGATCCACTACAGGATTCTTGTCAGAGGAGCAGGTCAGAGTCCCCAGACAGCCTGTCCCCCACAGCAGGAATCAGCAACGTCAAGCCCAGGGAGCTTCAAGGCTACACACTCTGCAAGAGAGAACTCCTTTCCTGTGACTGGTTCTCTTGGCAATTTTGTTCTTTGTCTTTGCTATGATTGGCTGCATGTAAATTAGCTAAACCTAATGCAGTGATGCTGGTCTCACCAACTAGTGGCCTGGCGGGCGCCAGTGAAGCTATATGTTTGACATGAATATGCAAATGAAGCACATTAATTTGTTGATGCTGATAAGATACTGGTCACCAACAGACAGCCGACAGCCGTCCTGTGTGGTGTTGATAAGGTGCTAAGGCCAGAAACACAATTCACCTGCTCACATTGAGGCCATCCCAGCACACCCAGGAGCCAGACCCATTAGTCCAGGGACAGTAACAGGAGTCAAGACATTGGAGCAGAGTGGCACTTTCTTGCCTTTCTATCACCAGTTGGCTGAGAGTCACATCACCCCCACCTGCCAGTGGGACCTTGCTGATAGGACCGAGAGACCTGGTTCCACAACCCCATGCTACTGCTTCACTGATGATGTGTCACATGATACAGCTCGCAGAATGTCTCCTCTTGCCTCTGCACCTCTGTGACAAGCCTGCAAAGGGATAGAACAGGACTTGTCATCAGTGTCCTTGATATATTTCTCTTTCACCCCTGAGGGCTCAGAAACAGCCTCTGGCCTGCCGCTCACACAGCTGAGAGCATGTCCTCTGGCTATCATGCCTGGGCCTCTCCCAACTATGTTGTTGGGGCTCAGGACATAGCACCCCAAAATACAACTGTAAGAAACCTGGAAATATGCACCTGAAAATATCCTATATTTCAAACTGATTTCAGACCCAAAAATAGCATGGAAATATTCCTATTTGTAAAGGAAATTTTCATTAGTAAAAATACCTTGATCAGGGAGAGAGTTATTCTTACTGCCTAAAGACTTGTACCTAATCACTACTTCGGAGCCAGGAACACCTGTAGCCCCAGCTACTCAAGAGGCTGAGGCAGGGAAACTGCTTGAGCCCCGAAATTCAAGCGCAGCTTGGATAATAGAGCAAGGTCATGTCTGTCTGTGTCTCTGTCTCTATCTCTGTCTCTCTCTCTGTCTCTCTCTTTCTAGTTTTTTGAGACAGGGTCTCGCTTTGTAGACCGGCTGGTCCTGAGCTCAGCCTGGAACTCACAGCAATCCTCATGCCTCTGTCTCCTGAGTGCTGGGATTACAGGTGTGAGTCACCACACCCAGCATTGTGGTGTTTAGTACTAATTGCTGGTGGGTGTGAGTCAACATGCCTGTCATTGTTGTATGTGGTTACCAGGGATTGAACCTGGGACCTTGCACTTGTAAGGCAGGTGCCAGAACCACTGAACTAAATCCCCGGTCCAAGATCATGCCATTTGAAAAGTAAAATTTTTTAAAAGTGCTTGGAAGTGAACTCAAGGCCTCATGCATGCTAGATATACCACTGACCTACAATCCCAGGCCTCTTTAAAAATTTTATTTTGAGGGCCGGGGAGTTAGCTCAGTGGTTCCAGTGCCTGTCTTGCAAGCGCAAGGACCCGGGTTCGATTCCCCGGTAACCACATAACAATACTGGGTGTGGAGACCCACACCCAGCAGCAACCAGTACCACATACCACAGTGCCGGGCGTGGTGGCTCACGCCTGTCATCCCAGCACTCGGGAGGCAGAGGCAGGAGGATTGCTGTGATGTGAGTTTGAGGCTGAGCTCAGGG
>PVIR01018384.1:0-33461 GCA_004026965.1 Petromus typicus | reverse complement strand
ACCACAGCTTTTTTATCCAGTCTCCAGTTGATGGACACTTGGGTTGTTTCCAAGATGTAGCAATCACAAACTGGGCTGCTATAAACATGGGTGCACATATGTCACTGTGATAAGAGTCTTTTAATTCTTGTGTGTATATATCTAGCAGGGCAATGGCCGGGTCAAATGGGACCATCAATCCTAGCTTTTTGAGGATTCTTCAAACTGATCTCCACAGGGGTTGTACGAGTCTACAGTCCCACCAACAGTGGAGAAGAGTTCCTTCTTCTCCGCAGCCTCGCCAACATTTGCCGTTGGCTGATTCTGAGATGGCAGCCATTCTATGTGGAGTGAGATGAAATCTCAATGTTGTTTTCATCTGCATCCCTCGAATGACTAATGATGTTGAGCATTTCTTCATATGCTTCTTAGCTGCTCTTACTTCTTCCTCTGAAAAATATCTGTTCATTTCAGATGCCCATTTTTGAATTGGGTCATTAAATTTGGGTGGACTGATTTTTTTGAGCTCTTTATATATTCTAGATAGTAGCCCTTTATCTGAGGAACAGCTGGTAAAGATTTTTTCTGACATTGTTGGTTGCCTGTTTGCACTGTTGGTGGTTTCCTTTGCTGTGCAGAAGCTTTTTAAAAGAATGAGGTCCCATTTGTTGATTTCCTTAGCCATTTCCTGTGCTATAGAAGTTTTGTTCATGAAGCCTTTCCCTAAGCCAACGTCTTCAAGAGTTTTACCTAACCTGTTTTGTAGTAGGTTTAGAGTGTCTGTTTTAATATTTAGGTCTCTTATCCACTTTGATTTCAGCTTGGTACACGGTGAAAGAGTTAGATCTAGTTTTAGCCTTTGGCAAGTTAAAACCCAGTTTTTCCAGCACCATTTGTTAAAGAGGCTATCTTTCCTCCATTGAGGATTTTAGGCTCCTTTGTCAAAGATGAGGTGGCTGAGTGTATCTGGAGTAGTTTCTGGATCTTCTAGTCTACTCCATTGATGCTCGGGTCTGTTACTTTGCCAGTACCACGCAGTTGAGGAGTAGAAGGAAACAGATTAGGATTTTCATATGCTAACCCTGAAGGAATAAAATAACTTCATATAAGTAATACGTTCATTTTTAAATAAAGTATCAGAACATTCTTATTGAATGAAGATGTAATTGAAAATATTAGAATTTAAACAGGTGAAGAAAGATTTTAAAGTTGAACATCTATTCTAGTAGCTAGGGAGAAATGTTTATGAACTGAGCTGTCTCTAAAGGCAGAAGTAGATTAGAGACAGAAAATAATGCTTATGAAATAATGTTACATTATATGATATAATTTGTTTTAGTCTTCAAAATACTTTGTTGTAACATTTGATTGAAAATAGAATTGAATCAGGAACTGAAATTCAGAATTCTACTCTGACACATTCCCTGAAGAATTTTAAGTCTTTATACACTCAACTTTTAGTGTAGTATTTGTTATAATTATAAAATATCAGAAGCAGTCTAAAATACCTACAATAAGGGAGTGAACTATGATTCATTTACGTGCAGGACTACTATGCAGCTGTAAAAAAGAATAAAGACCATCTCTAGGAACTGATATGGAAAAACTTACAAGACACTGTTAAGTTCACTAAGCAAAATTCAGAGGAACTTGTTGTATATTTATTCATACAAAAAAGAAAGACAGGAAACAGATTGGAAACTTAAAGAGTAGCATACAGAATGCAGCTGAAAATAAAGAATAATGCAGGAGGAGGGCAAGATAAAAGAATAGCAAGGGAGCAGAATTTCTCCCAGCATGCTTTCCTCTTCCAGTGTAATTCTATGACGATACTTCAGCATTCCAAAGTAACTAATTAATTGAAATCAACCAGGACATGGGAGAAAATCAAAATGAATTACAACATTCACCACATTTCGGGGAGTTGGAAAATAGAACTAATCTAAGTAGCTATAAAACAGTATTGCATTGTGTGCTATAAAACCCAGGACAAATGGAGCTGTACAAAAACATAGCACTCTGAAGCATGATTATCAGTTCTGAAATGAATGTCTATGTTAGGAGCTAGCAAATAAGTAATGAATTGTAGATCATAAGAACTGAGTCTCTCACTAATAGAGAAAGAAATTATAAATACAGAAAAGGAGAACGGAAGAATGAACCATGTGGTTTTAAACAGGTACCAACATAAAGCAATGTTTTAAAATATATATTCAGAGAGAAATCTGGATAGATAAAGGTAAGAGTCCCCTCTCTCTGCCTCTCTCCCTCCATCTGCTCATCTGCTCTGAAATCCCAAGTGTGACAAATTAAAGTGAGTTAACAACCAGCACGTCCAAAAGCCATATATTTGTTTCTAAATACAATTTCTTAATGTAAATAATCTAGGCTCCAGGTTGATTTCAGACCCAGGGCAGAGAAAGTACAAGATGATCCTGGAACAGTTTGGTATTGCCAAAAAAATAAAAAATAAAAAAAATAAAGAAATGCTCACAGATTGGTGCCAGAATGTCAAAATAGCATAGGAGCCAACTTGAAGAAACTCTAATACCAAAACCAGGACACTTCCAATAACAAAATAAGTAATAATAATGACATAGTATAATAAATAGAATAGCTCTTTGATTTCATGCTAATGAATAATTAAATGAATAAATTGGTAGGACAGAAAGTGTGGCTTTTCCTGATGATAAAATCCCAACACGAAAATGTAGAAGGGAAAATGAAAATAGAAACTCATTTTTCTTAACAAACACCACAATCATTATTACTCTAGGCATGAATAACAGTGAATGCTACAATTGCATATGAAGAATTATAGTGTGAATCAGAGTATTTGCAGCATTGCAAGTATTTCTCTATAAGATATGTGTAACTTTCAAAGGGAAAAATAGTAACTTTAGCTTGGAGAAACATGGATGGTACCTCCTTAGTCGAGTGATCAAAGGCAACATGCTCATCAGCTCTCTCACTGTCAGACTTGACTCCTGCGACTTGAAGGTTTACCTTGGCTCACTATCTCAAGGGGTCAGTATGACAGCAGGGCTGGAAGGCAAAAATGGCTGGAGAAAAACTGCTCCTGTCAAGTGAGCCAAAAGCAGAGAGAGAAAGTAGCTGCTCAATTCGAGAATACACCTTTCTGGTCACACCCCCGCTAATTTGCTTGTTATCACCTAGTTCCACCTGTGAAGTGAACTAATTCTAAGGTGTGTCTTGCTCCATTGTGATCTAATCACCTTCCCAAAGCTCCACCTCTGGCCATGAGACTTTGAGGGACATCGGAGGTCTAAATTACAACACATGCAGACATCACATACTTCCTGATAAGATGCACCAAGAACTACATGTCATTTCTAAAATATTTTTGCAAAATGCCTAGGTTCAAGTTAATCGTATATGACAACATTCATCTGAGTTGCGTAGCCCTTAGGGGATTAGTAAAGCTCATGTGTGCAGCTGGGTCATGGAGCCACGGCCTCAGGTGCTATACCCAGTCCTCGCCTGTTCCTTCCTGATACTGTTCCTTTGCTCTGCTTTGTAGCTTCCATGAACTAAGAAACTTTGTCACAACATCTGTCTATCATGATGCTTCTGCAATGGAGTTAGCCAGCCATGAACTGCATTCCCTCAAACCAAAAGCGAAATTAATCCTCTCTTCCTTTAACCTGTAGTGTTGGGTATTTGTTTCAGGGATGGGGAGCTGACTGATACACTTTACATTCAAAATATCCTAGTTTTTTTGTTGATCTTATATTAGCACCCACTTTCATAAACTTATTTGATGATAGGTCACAATTGTTCTGGAAGTCTTGATTTTTAGGTCTCAGCTTATGTTTCAAAGCCTGCACCTACGACTTTGTCTTTGTAGCCTCCATAGTCTTGTCCACCAAGGTTTCTGGCTCATTTCCTGTACAATCCCCATTGTGTTTCTCTCTGTCTATCTCTCCCCTCATTCATCCTTTGTGTGCTAAGGATTAAACTCATTATCCACTGAATTCTAGCTCCATTTCACCTCTTATTTTTATTGAAACAGTCCCTGCCCAAGTTGAACTCAAATTTCCATCCTCTTTTCTCAGCCTGCTGAGTAGCTGGGATTATATCTGTGCATTGTCATGCCTATCTTTAATTTCTCTTAAAGAAATCTCTAGCCTGTAGCTAATAATAGGAATGTTTAGGCAACATAAAGGGCAAGGGAAGGCTACCTATTGATGAAAGTCTCAAGGCTTCTGGTTAATTTATAACAGAAGTAAATAACACCGGAAGGATAAGGGCAGCAGCTCCTCCTAAATGTGAGGATATAATTTGAGGGGTTTCCCTACAGGGGACAATGTGTTATGAACAGGAAAAGCGATGGAAGATATCCACAGTCTTACCCAGCGCTGTAGACCAGGGGCCCGAATTATCTCCAGCTAATCCAAAACTATCCAGGAATAAATTGCTTAACAGCTTGGTGTCATTCTTCAGTATGAATGTGAACACCTTTTTCCCTGCACTTCAGTGGGGAGGTGATGATCCAATGAATGACACCTGAACAAGTCTGATCTTAGGCAAGTTGGGCTTTTTTGTTTTTTAAAAAATGTTTTCTGCATCTCAAAAACACCATCCCATGACCTTTAATGGCTTTTAGATTTGACTTTATGTTTACAAGTTTATCCAAGGCCACTTGATGTCTCTCTCTCAGGAGGATATAGGACAGGAAGAATTGAAACTTAGCAGCCGTACAGCATCCATGAGCCCGTGCTACAGCCCCTGCAGCAGCCCCAGCCCACCGTCTGAGGTCTCTCTACACTGGCCCTTCAGGAATTCAGTATAGGGGCAAAAAGACAAGCTCCGTACTGTGCAGGGGTGGGAGCCAGCCCAGACTTAAAAGCCTCATTTCTCCGAGTAGCTATGTCTCCTAGACACAGTTTCCAGGGACATGCCGAGTTCACTGATCATTACACTCGGTGCAGCACGAAGATATGGCTTCCTGTCAGGTACCACTCCCTCCCAGTCCAAGTGAAATTTACTAAGTAGGGGTCCATTTTTGTCATATATTGCTTAGCAACATAGTTGATCTACTGTCTGATCAGGTTGTCAGGAGAACAGGGAATCAACCAAAGGTTCTCTTCCCATTGAGAAGGAGGGATGGATTTTCCCACAGTACGGCAGATGTGGACAAAATTAAAAACATAAGGAGCATTCCTCATTCGTGCCTAATTGTATCATGCCGCCCCTCTGTTCTTCTGTGGCACAGGGAGGGTGTCAGGGAGAGCGAGGAAGAAGCCTGAGGTGTTCCTAACAGCTGTTCAGGAAGCAGCAGTCAGCCTGTGTATAAAACCACCTTCTCAGTTTTATTATTCCAAATTTACAGCTTGACCTTGGATAACAGTAAAATCAAAGAGAGTTTTCAGACAAATACACACAGACGCTCAAGGACAAGAAGGGGCGAAAACCCTCACTGTTACTAATCAAAGTAACAGTTTCTGGCAATTAGAATAGAGAAAAAACAACCAGTAGCTTACAGATTTTAATTTTTGTAGTCCTGATACATCTTTATCATTCTTTCTGTTGTCTAATATTTCAAAAATATTTGGGCTAGAAGTTTAGCTCAGGGTTCTGGCACCTGCCTTGCAAGAACAAGGTCAGGAGTATAATCCTCTGTACAAAATAATTAAAAATTTAAAAATTTATAAATCCATATTTTAATCTATTTGACCTGTGAAGTTCTCAAAATTAGCATTAACATAGACCCTTCTAGGATCATTCTTAATATATATTAATATATATTCCTATCTACACAGATAAAAAAACTTTTCATGCCCGAAATAGCCTTTCTGAATTGTACTGTTTATAAGCTTCTTTTTAAAAATTTAAATTATCTCAGAATGTGTATTTAAATCCACAAATAAGCATATGAAAACTATGTCAATACAAAGTCTTTTGTAATCAGTGTAGCCCTTGGTGGGGAGGAAGTACTTGAGTGGTTTATGCGCACAGTTGAGGCAGGGTGTACATAGGGTTCTTTGTACTTTCTGGTCCATTTTGCTGGGAACATAAAATCATTGTTAAAAATAAAGTCTACCTATGACTAGGAATTGTATCTTTGCTTTCTCATCACTTTAGTTTAAGTATTGGCCAATAAACATAATCCCTTCACACACTTCAAGTTTCCAGATTAATTATGAATAGTGGGGTTACAATTTTTAGTGATATTACCAAACAATGCAGCCATAACCATGACTGATATTCGAACTCACCAGAGAAAGCTAACATTTTGCTCAGTGCATTCAAGTGCAATGGACATACCATTGCTGAAATAGTAAACAATTATATTTTAAAAAATAAAGATACTGCTTAGTCTGTGTAAATTTAGTTCCATACAAGTTTGCATCTATATTGTCTTAAACTTTTAATGTAATCAGTGATCACTTACCTTTCTACAAGACATAGTATAAACATTTCCAGTTAATTAGGCCTCATATTAGAAAATAAATCAACTTACATATACTAAATGTCATATTTGTATTATACCCCACTCAGAGGCAAAGAGAACATTCACCTCTATTTATCCAATTTAGCAAAAACAGCTTAGGTTTCTTAAGGTATATTTTCCCTATGATCAGGAGTGTTAGGAGTACTTAGTTAAGTAAACTCAAGGATATTTTATAAGCATTTTTTTTTTTTTTTTACCATTCAGTATTAGCATCTTTGGATCTTGGTTTAAAGTCTTGAAAAAAAGTTTCTTAACATATCTTTTGTTGTTTTTCATGGCACCTTAGTCACCGTTAATTAAAATTCTACATTTCCTTTTAAATGTTTTTCCTTTATATTATGTGAGGAAAGGGGAGTTTTGAAATTATTTTTCCAAATTTATATGCACCTTTTAATCTCAGGACCAATCAAAATGCGAACTCATTTCAAGTGGAGAGACTGCATAATCTTGTTGATTTTTTTTTTTTTCCTGGACCCTGGCAAAAGAGCTTCGTTGAAAATAGAAAGTCTATTTTAAAGTACTTTAGAAACAGCTCTTCTACCCCAGGGAGGAAAGTCTCCTGCTCGATTTTCTGTTCTGTAAAAAATGAGGGAGGTGTCAATTCATTCTGGGACCAATACCACTTTCTATTAAAGTTCTGGTGAATTGAGCTATCAGATTCTTAATTCTTTCAATTTGAAAGTGAACTTATTCATTTCATTAGGTGCTTTTTATAAAAATGCATGGTCCTCTTAATTTTTAGAGAAGCTTTAAGGAAACAGACAGTTGTACACAGACAGCAGTGATCTTCGAAGTATGGTTCCTGTTGTCTTTGTGAGGCTTTCTCAATAGGAGAGGGTGAGGCGCAGAGTCAATCACAGACCCTGGAGAAAGTTTCTGGAACTCTCTGATTTATTGAAGCTTCAGTGTCATATATATAGCAAAGGGTCACAGGGCAGGGTGAAGGCTGGGAGGAGGGGACGATCTATAGGTCTGACCTAGGGTTTTGCCCAATAAGAGAACTTTGTGAGTGGGGGGTCTATATGGCATGAGCTACGGGGGAGGTGAGGCCATGGACGAGAGACAAGAGGGGTAGGGCTGTCAAGATGGCTGCTGACAAGGTTCAACGTGTGGGAGCGAGTGTGCTCAAGCCCCTAAGGGTCTCCGAGTCTGCAGGGAGACAGAGTCTCAACCTTTAGGCTCAGGAGACAGGCACACGGTTCACCTGCCCTAGCCAGACTTGAAGCGCTCCCTTAGGATCCCACACCAGCAATGTCGAAATCGTTGTGATTGTTGCGGTGCAGCCCAAAGTCTTGGATGAAAGCTCACTACTCTGCGCTTGTTTCTGAGAGAATTGTCCACTTCCTAACACACTGGACAGTTACGTGGCAACTTCTGAAGTCCAGGCCACACAAGTCTTTGGTACAAAGCACTCTCTAGAAACTTGCAAGTTGTTTGGGGTTCCCTTCCTGGAGCTGCACATGCCAAACTGTCCCTCCAGGCTGCCTCGGGCCCACTTCGCTCCTCCAGGGCCCAATGTCGATGACCAGAAAAAGCCACAGAGCAAGAAGCCGGGCGAGGGGACATTAGAGCAACACAAGGGAGCTGCGAGCGTGAGCTCAGGTTGCTGAGGATTTGAAAAGCCCGGTCCTTTGCGGTTTGCAGCTGCTGTCAACGGAGAGGAACCCGGAGCGCGCCTGGCTCACCCTCGGCCTGACGCCCGCGCCTTGGGGTTCCCTGCACCCCACACTTGCTCTGTGGCTCATCCAAGATTCGCAGGAGGAGGGAAATCAGTTTTCCTACAATTATGCGCTAGAAATTGATTGCAGTATTTTTGCTATTGTTGTTTTGAGTCGTTTTTGCAAGGGGAGAACCCTCCACAGGCCAGTTTTAAAATTCACAGGCGAGAATGCTCTATTAATCCATTCTTCACCTATGTTTTTTTCTTTCATTCTAAAAGCAAACATGAGATTCTGAATCAGAGAGCAGACAGTTATTTTCAGCCCTGCCTCCCAGGTAGTCGTCCCTTTCCTGCGGGGAGGAGCACGGAGAGCAGATGCCAGCCGCACGGTGGATCGTCTGCTGTGGGACAGCCCCCAATCGCACCAGTTCGTTTCCTCCTCGAAGGACGCTGCACAGGCGCTCCCCCGCCCCTCTTGAGGGAGGAAAAGCCTCAGTGTCTCTAAAACACGGATCTATTCAGAAATCTAGAGAAGGCTGCTAGGTCTTTATCACCTTCTGAAAAATACAGTCATGGCTCAGACTCTGAGGCTAGAATAAGAAAAGAAAATGGTTCTGAGACGATGTCATCCTCATAACCTGCAGTTCGTCACTTATTTTTATTTATTAGAGTTTTAGGTTTCTGTTAAGCTTGGATTTTGTCTGTTGCGAATATGTAGAGATGTTTTATAGTTATGCTTCCCTGTGGAATTCTCTATAGTTGAAGAAGGACCACTTTGTCCTGGACAAAAATGTTTAAACTAGAGATGACTGAATTGTGCAGAATTTTAGAAGATTGATTTCATACCCAAAATAGATCCCAAGTCTGGCTACAACATTGTGTTTGAGTGTTTCCATAATTTGCAGTGTTTTGAGAACTTATTACTTACTGAAAAAAGCTACTAGAAAATAACAACTAAATAAATTCAGAAAAGATGAACAAAATCTTGTTCTTTTTCAAAAAAGAAAATCTGTGAGTATATAATATCAAAGTAAAATAAATTATTTTTACTTTCCCCCAAAGTGCAAAAACTCTGAAACATCAGTTAATTTATTTTAAATATTTTATTAGTGATACACAATTTTTTTTAGGCTTTTTGAGTCAGGGTCTCGCTTTGTGGTTCAGGCTGGCACTCAGCTCAGCCTCCAACTCACATCACAGCAATCCTCCTGCCTCTGCCTCCCGAGTGCTGGGATTACAGGCGTGAGCCACCACGCCCGGCACTGTGGCATGTGGTATTGGCTGCTGCTGGGCATGAGTCTCCACGCCCAGTATGGTATGTGGTTACCAAGGATTGAACCCTGGCTCTTGCGCTTGCAAGACAGGCGCCGGAACCACTGAGCTAACTCCCCGGCCTGATTCACGATTTTTAAATATAATTTTAAGTTGGGTCCCCAGAAGCTGGCCCTGATACAGGGATTTAAATTCTCAGGGTCACAGTCCCAAAAGCAGGGCTAAGGGTAGGAATGAGAGAGGGGAGGGCAGGTCCCGGGGCGTGGTGAGCCAGGAGACAGCACGGAGGGGCCTCTGGGACATGGTGTGCAACCCCCTTAGCCAGTCCCGGGGAGGAGCCAAGAACACAGGGTGTCTACTTAGCAGTTCTTATGGCCATTGGCTACGTCCTGCTCCAGGCGGTGGAGGCCCACCCCTGCTCCAAGACACAGGTGTTTGAGAGAGAACTCGAAGTTGGAAGCCTTTGGCGTTCAGAGCAGCCGAGTACAGCGACTGCTTGTGTGTGACTAGGTGCCCCGGATCTGTTCCCACGTGGGACCGTTGGATACAGACCAGAACCGAGTCCTTGAGTAACTAACTTCATCTGTGAAGTGGAAATAGCAAAGCATTTTCTTCCTGACTTTGTTCTAAAGTCTAATTCTGCACACAATGTTTTATATTAAGTGAACCCTCATTATATTTTCATCATCATCATCATCAACACAGTTATTAGCATGATTTTAAATACATCGTTATTGATGAAATTAGTGACTATTTTTAAATGAGACCTGCAGGGACATTTTTACCTTTCCATTATTTTTAGCAAGTATTGTATTATATATTCTGCTGGACGCTAGAATTCAGCAGGCACTTTTGCTTTTTAAGAGCTCCTCTGGTGTGTGCGGTGGTGACACATCGTAGTTTTGCTGTAACAAGTGACTGGTGCTGACAGCTCCTGCTTTGCATGGCTTTGTAGTACTTACTTCAGCCTGAAAGCCTGTCTTCTCACAGGAAAAGCAGGGTAGGATTTATGTTAAAAACTGAACAAAAGCAATTATTTATAAAGATATTTTCTAAACACTGGTAAATCTAACTCTGTAAATCACAAAGCTTCTGTTTTTTCAATATCATATTCATCTCCTATTATTTCACAATTACCCTCTGAGGCTGTGAAAATAGGATCCTTTTTGAAAAGGAATCCTTATCAATTTCCACAGTGGCAGCAAGGCTAAGCCCAATTTGAAGTGTTTCTAAAATTATTTGAAATGAACTGTACTGACTTCAGTTTCACTATTTCAATGCAATAATGTTAAGGAACAAAACTCCTCCGTGGTGTTCAGAGCTGTGGCATGGCAGGGGTGGGTCTGCAGTGGGCCTGATTTAACGGGTCAGCTCTTTTGGAGAATCACATGTACTAAAACAGATCACACGTCTCAAATGGACTGTTTTGCTGTTGAAATACACCAATGTAAGGTATCAATAATGCAGAAGACATTGCTGTAACAGCCCAATACTACAACATTTTAACTAAATATTTATTTATTAATATTACATTTTAATTATTCATATTAAGTAGTAAAAATACCCGTTTAATTTTTCACAAGAAAACAAGGAATTGTTGTAAAAATGTTTTGGGAAAGAGAAGCATTTTAGATTTACTGTTTTTCAATGGTACACAAACAGATTATACATTTCATATTTATGGGCCTGTATTTCTTCCTGTACTTTTTTTTCCCATGTGGTACTGAGATTGAGCCCAGGGCCTTGCGATTATAGATGTGTGTCACTATATTCATTACAACTCTTCCTATATTTTGATCTCCATGATTAGGTATTTGATGGTAAAGGAAAAGCGTTGCACATTTTAGTAAGCCTAGAATAACTGCAGGAGATGTGGCAGGAAAAGTGGTACGAGAGGGGCTGTGAGAGAGAGCTGGTCAGGCCAAGGTGGTATTCTGATTTATGTGTCCCGTGGGCTTCTGGTTGGGAAGGTTAGATTGAGATCTGGAAAACAAAGTGCAGTAAGTCAGCTAAGAAAAGCAGGGTGTGGGCCGTGTGGTATAGACGGACTCTGAAGCGAGTCCCAGTGACCCGTGTCCTTGGTTGGCCCCTTTGAGGTAGTTGGAGGCTGACGTGTGATAGGGTGTCTCCTCTGTAATAGTGCTGTTTTCTGAAGATGGAATAAATGTTCCTAATCTGTTGCCTTTGGGTGAATAAAAGGTAGGAGGAGGTCTGCAGTGGGGCTGGTCTAACGGGTCGGCTCTTTCAGAGACACTGACAGCATCCAGCGAGAACACCGAAGAGCGGCTGCAACACTGTCCATTGCACCTTGAGCTACAAATGCTTTGCACAGGTACTGGGAAGAAGCAAAGTGTAAGCTGTCCACACCGAAGCCCCGCTGACTATAGTTAAGAGGGCTGGCGAACCCAAAGTCGGGAAAGCATCATGATACAGGGCAGTGAGAAGTCATGACTGCTTCTAGGATGGTTGGGGCTCTACACGGGTGTAGGGTGACTGGGGGTCCTGGTGGGATCTCAGTGAATAATTTAGCTCATATTGGGGAATGTGACAAGCTCTAGTTGTCTCAGGGCCGCAGCTGTTAACGGATTAGCCTCTCCCCTCTCCTCCTCTTCGTCCTCTGGCCCTGAAATGTGGTACATATCAGACTTTCCGGTCTCTCCTTTTGCACTGGCCTCTAGAAAGAGCGGGGTGAACCTCATGCAGCCGCACGGGCCTTGTGGTCTCAGGTGTGAAAAGGTCAAAGCAGAGTGCAGCCGCCGCAGCAGGGTCTTGGAACTCGGTGCTTTCACTTTCTCATCTTTCTCCTCACATCTTTTTTAAAATTTTATTTTTATTGGTACTTTGGGCCATACCTAATGGTTACACTCATTCTGAGGAGTTGATACAGTATTTAATACATCTTCCTCTCGTTTCCCCAAATCCCTTTTATTAGGACACACTTGCGATCACAGCACCTAACATACCACAGCACCGTGGTATGTCACACGTGTACGTGACACGCTCTCTCTTGTCCTTGTCCTTGTCCCCTCCCTGCCGTACTCTTCCCTCTCTACTGATTTGCAAATTTCTCTCCCTGTTTCCTGTGGCTTACTTTTATTTTACTTTTTATTTATACTTTGGGTTTCTCACATGAGACAAATCATGTGGTATCTAAGCCGTGTGTCTGATTTATTTCACACAGCATTGTTTTCAAGGTGCGGGTGTATTTTCTGACAAATGACTAAAATATACCTCTTGTAGCAGAGTAATATTCCATTGTGCATAAATACTCCACTTTTAAAATCTTTTTCTTCTGTGGAAGGACATAGAGGCTGTTTTCAGGATGTGGCTATCATGAATTATGCTGCTGTAAATATTGGTATGCAAACAGTGTTATGTCTTTAACTTGGTCAGAACAATTCTTGATAGGAAAATAGTTGAATTGCTGTTTTTAATTTTTCATGAATCTTCCCATTGATTTTCATGATGATTATACTATTTAGCATTTCCACCAACTGGGTAGAGGGTTCCTTTTTCACCGTAGCCATACCAACCTTTGTTGTCATTAGATTTTTTTATAATGAAACCTCAGTATTTTAATATTTGTTTCCTAATGGCCAGTGGTGTTCAGTGTGTTTTCATGTTTGCGTGGCCCCTTTGGGCTTCTTTTTCTTTAAAGAGTCTATTAATTTCAGTTTCCCATTTTTTTCTTTTTTTGAGACAGGGTCTCACTTTGTAGTTCAGGCTGGTCACTATGTAGCCCAGCCCAGTCTTGAACTCACAGCAATCCTCCTGCCTCTGACTCCTGAGTGCTGGGATGACAGGCGTGAGCCACCACACCCGCCCCTGTGTTATGTGGTTTCCCAGTATCGAACTTGGGACCCTGTGCTTGCCAGGCAGACGCCAGAACCAGTGAGCTAAATCCCCAGCCAGTATTCCTCAACTTTTGGCTGGATCTTTTATTGGGTGTTAATTATTAAAAATCTACTTACATAGTCATCTGTTCAAGGAGTCGCTGGCGACACTCTCTCCCATCCTTTCTGCTGTCTTCTCACTCTGTTGATTCCTTTTCTTTGCCATGCAGAAGCTTTCCAATCTGTTCCACTTCCTTTTGTTAGCTCTATGTTATTTCTTGTACAGTTAGAAGTTTTTCTCTATCAGCAGAGATAAATTGAGAATAAAAGGGAACTTCTTTCTCTTTCTTCCAGATTGTTCGTTTATGTTAACTCTTCTAGAAAATACTCCTGAAATCCACTCCTTGAGCCACTGGACTGGATCCAATCTTAGCTTCCTTTACATACCCTGGAAATTTTCAGATGCTGAGCTGTTTCCACAGGTCTATTCCCCAAAGCCATTTTTTGTGACTACCTCTGAACAGAACTACTAAGAAACACTTTCATTTTCTTAAAACATTAGCATTTAGAAAATATATTCATCAATTCTTGGGGTAGCACTCTTGGAGTGCAATAGAAATCAATTGTGTGCTTTCTAAATGGGAATAGGGAGACTTAGAAAGATTGAAATGGCTCTGGAAAAGTACCCTGCTATTGTACGAGGCCTGATAAATTAACCTAGGAAAAAATCTCACAAACTGTTAGCAAAGATATTTCTAAAAGATACAGTATCTCATCTCAACAGTAAATATTACTAGAAACCTTCAGTATTTTTGGAACCCAGAGGAGTTAGACATTTTTAGTTTGCAAAACAAACAAACAAAAAACTGCTTTAATAAATGCAGAGTGGGATGAGTTAAAATGAAACATAAAAACTTGAAACATAAAATGAGCATGCATCATTAGCCACGGGGGATATTATTGCTGGTATGTGATCCTTCATCTTCCACAGTCCCTCTGCAACGTGCAGAACAACTAGTGAGTGGGATTAATGGCTCTGATGGCAGCAGTGTGGAGAGAAGTCACTCGAGCTTTCTAATTCTTTGTACACTTTCAGGATAAGATTACAGTGTTGTGTGAAAGGCCAAAGAAAATAGAATGCGCTCATAAAGTTCACCCTGTGTAAAAACATGCCCAACATCAGGTCTTGTCACCTCACAGGTAACAAAAAAAGATTAGCTTTGGAACTTTTGCCAAAACAAGGATTTTACTGATTAAAAATAGTGCACGGTCCCTTAAAAACGAAGGGTGAACCAGAGCTATTATTTTCTGCCCATGTACGTTACGTGGTCTAGGTGAGGCCTCGATCCCACATTGTCAACACTGTCTTGTGCTGCTTTGTCCCTGCCCATGTCCCCTGTGCCAGCCTAAACTTCCCTCTGCAGGTGAGTGCTGATAACAGTCCTGTTAAAACAGATTCTGCGACACAATCCAATGGATGCATTTGGCTCCAAGGCAGGAGAGAAGTAGCAAGGTCAAATTTAAAGAAGTAAACCAAAGCAGAGCATAACAACAATGACAGTAGTATCCTGCATTTTTACAGCATTTTCATTTTTCATACTTTAAATTTTTCACTACAAATCCTGGTATATACAAGCTATATCCATTGCCATCTCTGCTAAAAGCTAAATGAACAGAATTTGTGAAATAGCTTTGCCACCACCACAAACCGATAAAAAATTAAGGCCTACGACTTGGTTTGAGTCTCCTTAAAAAAAAAAAAAAAGGCTTCAGAACTGGGAGTACAGATACATTTTTGGTAACTGGCTGGTGTGAGCATTGTTACCATTCCTTGGGAAAGGCCTTTGGTCTCTATTGCACTTCCACAAAGAACTGGAGGTGTGAAAATTTAATCAGAAGGGAAAGGAAAAGGAGAGCTCGTTTCAAGCAAAATGAAGAATTTAATCCCCTGGTAATTGAGCCTTGAAATCATTCATACCAGTTAAAGTATTACTCAGATTCAGTGAGCAACAGCGCTGAGAAACATAACATGAGCATGTAAGTGCTTTACGGGCCTGTGTTAGGGAGAAACAATACTAATGCTTAATCTCCAAAAACAATTCTCGGTGCCTTTATTCACGGACTCTTCTGGTACTTGGCACTATGGATTTTCACCAACTCTGCAGATGCTGGCTTTGGGAAATCACCGTAGTCCAAACTTTTTCTTGAGTTCCTGTTCCCTGCAGTTAGGAAGATTTAGAGATTTATAATCAGAATAATGCTGTCATGGGAGATGTTACTTAGTTTTATCACACAGTACATAAATTTTTGCATAGCACCTAAAATACCACTGATGTTGTATTTCCATCAGAATGTGTATTACATGAGATGTGAAAGAACATTGATAGATAGCTTGATCATTGGCTTCTTAGGACAGTTTAGATACCCTAATAGCCAATGTGCTGATACCTGTTACTAAAACAGATCTTTTATTATATTTAGTTAAGTTTCTTATTTTTCCAACTATACTATATATATGGCTATTGGTCTGAAATCTCTGTTTTGTTGCTAGCTGCTAGACATAGTCTGCTTTCAGCCTCCAGATGCCAGGGTCAGGTCCTGTCCCACCTCTTCCAGCCAGCAATAGCATAGGAGGCCCTTAGGCTTTAGGTATGACTTACCCTTCAGCAACCAGGTAGACACGATTCAGTGCTTCTAAAGGGAGTGAGAGTTGATAAGCTCTACCATGAGCGTGTCCTTTTTGATTCACTGAGTCGACTGATTGGTAACCTTAATTATATCTGCAAAGTCCCTTTTGCCATGCAAGTAGCTTCATCATGGTGTGGTATCACATTAACTGTTGTGAATTATGATGAAAAGTCATGGGAGTATATTTTAGAATTCTACATATTGGTAGTAAGAAGAGCATTTATCACCAGCTCCCATAATAGCTATTTTATTATGTGTTTGGCAAACTGTAACATTTAATAAATGTTAATTGCCTTAATATAACAACTTAGTTATGCTAAATCACATTTGACATTCATTTATTAATATAAATAAGATAATATTGATATCAACAGGAGACAGAAGATTCTAAAAATATTTTGTATGCTATAATCTATAATTTATAAATATAAATTTAGGGGAAATTTAGGGGAAGTAGTGTAGATATCAAGATGAGAATTATAAAATTCCCCACTCATTTTGTATGCATTTTTAAACATTAGGTGTGCTTTTATCAAAATATTTTAGGCCAACTAGCCTTAACTTGCTCATTACTTTGAGGAAATTACATAAAACATTACACATGCTCTTTTATAATTGGCTTTTTCTAGAACATTTCAGATATTAAAGCATTCTCCAGTCAGAATGATGACATAAGACACTTTTCTCTAATTATCTACTTGCTTTCTCTCTCGACTCAGAGAAAAATCTCAAATCCTTCCACAGGTCCCCTAGAGCCCGACATGATCTACTGTCCCACCGAGCTATGACTGTATTTTATCCCATTTACTTTCCAAACTCTTTGTCTGTCTTCAAGTGGGACTTTCTGATTTCTCTGTCTGAGATGCTTCCTCCTGGCTCCAGAGCCTTTATCCAACGTCACCCTGTAGGTGAGGTTCTTTGCACTGTATCTGAATACCAGGCTCCTCTGATTTTTTTATTTGAATCTTTATTGGTACATTATATATACACATCATGATTGCACTCAGTGTTGAAAATTTGTACCAGTATATGACACAACTTAATTTTCATTTTTTCCTACCCAACCTCTAACCTCCTACCCCTATATACATAAGCTTTATTTACTTTTTTCTTATTACCATCACATTATTTTTCCCCTTGTTTCTTAGCCCTATACCCCATTTCCTTTTGAATATTTTCTATTTCATACCATCTACAATATATGCTAGACCTCATTTACATCTTCATTTTCTCATACCAAGGAAAAGATATGATACTTATACATGTGTGACCTATTCATTTCACTTATGAGGATGTCCTGAAGGTAAATCCATTGAGGTATGAATGACTCAATCTTATCACTTTTTTTACAGTAGAATAATACTCCATTCTATAAAAGAACCACTTCCTTATCCAGTCTCCAGTTGATGAACATTTGGGTTGTTTCCAAGATTAGCTATCACAAACCAACCTCCTATAAACATGGGTGTACATATGTCACTGTGACATGAATCTTTTAATTCTTTTGTATATATACCTAGAAGAGGACTAGCAGGGTCAAATGGAACTCTAATCCAAATTTTTTGAGGAATCACCACACTGATCTCCATAGTGGTTGTACGAGTCTACACTCCCACCAACAGTGGAGAAGTCTCTGCAGCCTCGCCAACATTGCTACATTGCTGGCCAGTTCTGAGACAGCAGCCATTCTTTGTGGAGTGAGATGAAATCTCAGTGTTGTTTTCATCTGTGTCTCTTGAATGACCAATGATGTTGAGAACTGCTTCATATGCTCCTTTGCTGTTTTTATTTCTTCCTCTGAAAAGTATCTGTTCATTTCAGATGACCATTTTGAATTGGGTCTTTAAATTTGGGTGGGCTGATTTTTTTAAGCTTCTTATATATTATAGATAGTAGCCTTTTGTCTGAGGAACAGCTGGTAAAGATTCTTTTCCCTAGTGTTGGTTGCCTTTTCACTCTGTTGGTGGTTTCTTTTGCTGGGCAGAAGCTTTTTAATAGCATGAGGTCCCATTTGTTGATCTCTTCTGCCAATTCTCTTGCTCAAGAGGTTTTGTTCATGAAGTCTCTCCCTAAGCTAATGTTTTCAAGAGTTTTACCTAACCTATTTTGCAGCAGGTATAGTGTTTCTATTTTAATATTCAGGTCTCTAATCCACTTTGATTTCAGCTTAGTAGTGCTTAGAATTGCTTTTGCTGTTCTCTCTTTTGTGGTTTCAGATGAATTTTTGGATTTTTTTCTCTATATCTGTGAAATATGTTGTTGGGATTTCAATCAGGATTTCAGTTATCTATATAGTAGCTGTGGGAGTAGAGCCATTTTGACAATATTGGTTCTTCCTACCCAGGAACAAGGGTTATCTTTCTTTTCTGATATCTTCTTCTATCTCCTTTTTCAGAGTGCTGTAATTCTCAGAATAGAGGTATTTCACCTCCTTTGTTAGATTGATTCCTAGATATTTCATTTGTTTGGATTCTATTGTGAAAGGGATTGACTCCCAAATTTCTCTCTCACCGAGTCTGTTGTTTGTGTATACAAAGGCTATTGATTTTTTAGCATTGACCTTGTATCCAACTATACTACTAAATTTGGTGCTTAAGTCTAGCAGTTTTTCAGTTGAGTTTTTGGGGATCCTCTATACAGAGTATCATGTCATCAATAAATAATGACAATTTAACTTCATCCTTTCCTATCTTTATTCCTTTTATTTCTTTCTCTTGCCTAACTGCTGTAGCTAATGTTTCCAGCACTGTATTGCACAGGAGTGGTGAGAGTGGACATACTTCCCTTGTTCCTGATCTTAGTGTGAAAGGTTTCAGTTTCTGACCAGTTAGTATGATACTGGCTGTTGGTTTCTCATAAATAGCTTTCATTAGCAGTGGGAAAGTAGTAAGTGTGGCAGAAAGGCAGAAGACAAACAAGTTCAGTAGGAAATGCAGCACTGAGGTCTGTCCTATGGTTTTTATTAAACTTGCCAGTACAGACCTTCCACACACCCCAGGGTTAGAGAATGAGGCCTCACAGCACCTACTACTACACTGTCTCTGCCGTCTATGAGTGTATGTCTATGTCACTGCGTCTATCAGTGACGACATGCCTTAGCAGGATAATTGCAAGTTTTGAAGTCACTATGTCACATTAAACATTTATTAACTGTTTTTAGCATAACAGAAGGGTTTTTAAAAATTGTTCCTCCAGGATTTTAGTTACATTGTAGGTGTTAACATTTTGCTTTACTTATCTTTTTCACTTACTTATAAAACTTACATAACCATTGACTGTATCAAATAATATGATAATTGATGAAAAGCCTGTAATTAATCATCTGGGACATGGAAGCAACTACAATCATTCCCTTTAAACCCACATTTAACAATTTTTTAAAATAATTTTAATTTTCAAAATTTTAAAATTTGCTATGTAATTGTACATATTTATAGGTGTGATGTGATATTTTAATACATATATATTATATATCAAAACCACATAAGGGAAACTGAAATAGCCAAAATCTCAAAGTTATTGTTTATCATTTAATTTTTTTATGTGTGGTGCTGAAGATTGAACCAGGGCCTCCTATGTGTTATGAGGACTCTGCCACTCCTATCAGAAACTTCTCTGTGTAGAGAATATTCAAAATCTTCTTTAGTTGTTGCCCTAAGATACACAGTCCATTGTCAACAAGCTGCCATGCTGTGCTACAGAACATTAGCTCTCATTATTCCCACTAGTTGTAATTTGCTACCAATTAATTGTCCTCTCTGTCCCAGCCTCGGGTAACCATTCTGCCACTCTGCATCTGAGGGTGACATGGTTGCTCCCAGACATAGCGAAGCGCATGCAGCCTCTGTCTTTCTGTGCCTGACTTAACTCAAATACCACAGCAGGCCCCCTGTTTCTCCATGTTGCTGCAGGTGATGGGCTTCCGTTCTGTTTCGTAGCTGGAGAAACACTGAACTGTGTTTTCTGCACTTTGTGTCTGTGTCTGCCCATCAGCGGACATCCAGATGGGCCCCGGGGGAGCCCACTGTGGTCAGTGCTGCAGGGAAAGTGATGTCTAGACAGCTCCCTGACACACTGACTCCCTTTCTTCTGAAAACATCCCCACTGGCTGAGGGTGGCATGAGAGAAAAACCTGCTTAGAAAAAACTGTCTTAGAAAAAAATGCTTCTGAATGTGACCCCCAAAGCACAGGCAACAAAAGCCAAAAATACGCATTTTCAAAAAGCTTCTGCACAGCAAAAGAAACAACCTTACACAAGAGGCAACCTGCGGATGGGAGAAAACATATATGGACTTTTCATCTAGTAAGCAGTTACTACCCAGAATAAATAAGGAACTCAAACAGAAAAAAATATTTCCCAGAAACCAAAAACCAAAGGATGATGTGGTTGAAAGCCGGATACATGATATGAAGCCATTTCTCAACAGCAGATATACAAGTGGTCAGCGAGTATGTGGAAAACATCCCATAGTGCTCTTCATCAGGGAAACGCAAGTCAGAACCAGTGGGCTATTTATGCCAGCTGTTCACCCTAGTGGTGCCAGAAACACAAAAGGGAACAAATGCTGTTGAGGATGTGGAGAAAGAAACTCTCCTACTCCTCTTGGTAGGAAAGTGTTATTGTGGAAAACAGTTCGAAGGTTCCACAGAAAATGACGAGGCTCCATTCATTTAAATTGCTAATGTGTGGAAACTTACCTTCTAAATTTTCTTTCGCTGAAGATCAGCTTATTCCACTTCCTTCCAATGTCTTCAGGTATATTGTTGGGCCAGGGGCACATGCTTGAGAGGGATATCTGTGAAAGGGAGAAGAGCTGTGTTCTTGAAGCACTAGATTCACAGAGGGCAGATTAGCTCTGTAAACATACATTTTATACGAGAGCCATCTAAAGTAAAAACATACCACAGCACTTAGCATATGTGTGCAACAAATATTGAGCTTAATGCATTCAGGCTGCCTCTGTGCCCATCTACGTGGCCATCTGTCGTACATCACTGGGTTTTGTGTCGCTGCAATTCTTACATTTGTGAGAGACTGGGTGAGTTGTCTTCTCACTTTTTTTGTTTTTATAAGATTATTCAGTCTCCTCTCAGCGCTGAAGGGAAGATCACTGAATCAGAGATGAATAATATGCACAATTTGACTTTTCACTTAGCTGCTATTTTTAAAGTAACTGAAACAAATGAAAGAAATCTATGTAAAATATTTATGAATATCGGTAAAATGTTACCAGGTTCTAAGAAAGAGTTAAGTCAATGCTGAGACCATTGAATTATGTATTTTACTACTAACTATTTGTAAAGAATCATCATTTGAATAAATTTTTGATCACTTGAGATTTTTCTAATTGAATTTTTAAAGTAATTTTTAAAAACTGTTGAGTGAAGTCCCATTTTGAAAGACCTTAAAGTTTTTATTTTCCTTATTTGCATCAAGCAAAGTAATCCTAGTGACTTTTGGCTTAATTTTTGTATAGCAAAGGTATATAACAGGTAAACTTTATATATCAAGTATTTATCATACTACAGGCTTATATCTTGTTCTTTTCATGGTCTAATATATGTCAGTGAGAAAAGGTGGGCCCTACTGTACCCACCTCGGTCATTAATGGATCCTCGTTTTTTGAGCTTTTTTTCAACTTTTCTATCTTAATTTTGGTTGTCAAAATCTTCACTGTTCACTGGACGGCAAAGTAAGATCCCACTGGAGAGCTCCCGCCCGCCCCGACTCGGTGCTGGCAGCTGCCATGTTTTGGACTTGCATGGACCAGACCTGAATGCTACCACTCGGTCATGCCTGGGTTTAAAGGAGGCTGGATCTGTAGTGCAGCCGTGTGCTAGAAAGAGAAGGGAAACACGATGGACAAACAGTTGCCCTCTCGGCTACCAACCACCTGTGGTCACCAAATACGCAGTTTACTCTTCTTCTGAACATGAATAACATTTACTGTGTCCAGGGGAAGCAAATGGCCCCAGAGGGCCGCTGGATCACTGTCTATAGTCCGAAATCCTGGATCTCTGGGTAGAAGTACTTTTTCTTTTCTTAAATTAATAGATACTAGCTGTACATTAATAGATACTAGCTGTTACTAGTGTAACATTTTGATACATTTATATATGATGTAATGATCACCTCCAGCCGTTTGTATTATCCATAGCTCCGACCTTTTTGTTTGTAGTGAGAACATTTCAAAGATCTCTCTTCTAGCTCTTTGAGACTCCTAGTTATTTTTTTGAGGACAAAAACCCAACACCATAACTTAGCTGACAAGTTTATCTCGGCTCACATTTTCAGTTCAGGCTGGTCCAGGGCAGGAGACAGCACGGTAGAAAGACAAGAGGAGGTTGGGGAGCAGCTCAGCATGGCGGCCGGCAGCAGAGAGGCGCAGGAGAAGTCAAGGAGGATGGCATGACTTTCTAGATAGTGCTTACGGCTACCTGGTTCTCCTACCAGGCCCCAACCCCTACCAGCCAGTCCGCTCTAGTGCCTTCATGGTCCAGTCCTACTCCCAAAGCCCGCGAGTGCCGAGGCCCTTGGGAACATCTCGTTATAACCACAGTAGATGCAATACTGTCAACTATGATAGGAGTTCATTATTTTTATAGCTGAAAATATTTATTGTGTAAGTATATTGATCCCATTTTCTTCATTCATCCACTGATAGATAGATAGATAGATAGATAACTTGTTGATTCTGTACCTTGTTATTGTGCACAATCCCTCTTCAATTATTAATTATTAATTTCATATCCTTTGGATATTTAAGCAGTTTGGAATTGTTAAATCATATGTAGCTCTACTTTGTAAATTTTCTAAGCAAGCTTCATACTACTCTCCATAGTGGCTGTATTCCTTTGCAGTCCCACTAACAGCACGTAAGAGTTCCCATTTCTTCACATCCTTGCCAGTATTTGTCATTTGTCAGTTTTTTAATATTGGTGATTCTAACATGTGGGACATGATATTTCATTGCATCTCTAACCTACCTCATCTCTGCAGTGAGTGTCCCCAGCATTTTTATTTACTGGTCCATTGGCATGTCTTAAGAAGTATCTATGTAGTGAGTCATTGTTGTAGATTGTATGTATTAATTCCTTACCAGGTGAATAGTTGTCAGTATTTTCTCCCATTGCGTAGCTTGTCCTTTCACTCTACCGATTGTTTCCTTTGCTATGCAGACTTTTTTTAAAAGAAGACTTTTATTTTGAAGCAATCCCATTTTTCTCTATTTTGGCCTTTGTTACCTTTGATCTTATATTCTTTTCCCCAAAAAATTCTTCTCCAGACCAGTGACACAGAGTATGTTCTCTGTGTTTTCTTCTAGTAGCTTTTGAGTTTGAGATGTTACATATATGCTTGTTGAATTGACTTTTGTGGGTGGTAAGAGATAGAGTCTGGATTTATTTATCTGCATGTGGACATGTGGTTTTCCCAGGGCCATTTACTGAGCAGATTGTCCTTGCCCAAATGTATTTCTCAGCATCTATGTCAAAAAACCACTTGGCTGTAAGTGAGTAGGTTTATTAGAAAGAAATTTTTGTCAATCCTGCTATTTCATAGCCCTATAAACTATGAATCTGCCTTTTGCCTCCCTGTGCATATCAAATGTGTAAGGACTGGAACTGAAAATATGAGAGACTGAGAATTTACTTACCTGTATCAACCCTCCAGGGACATCAGGCAGATTTTCTAAAGGCCTGTACCTGGAGGATGGGAAATTCCTTGATTATTACTCTGCAGTTGGGCAGAGTTCTCCTGTCTATTATTCTTTGTGATACTTAGCTCTACCATTTGGGAAGTTTTTCTCATTTATTGTTCTTTATAGACATTTTAAAAACAAGTACAGAGGCGCTGTCCCTCCTGAGGGCTGGTGTAGTTTTCCATATCTTACTTCCTGGTACTGCAGGACTAGGGAGTCCAGGCAGCTAAGTTCTTTTTCAGAAAAACTCAATATACTTTCATGTGCTAAATGACTATGATATTGTTCTTACTTTTTGAATTTTTAAAAAATTTTATTATGGTGAAAAGTACTAACATCATATCTACACTGTTGACAAAATTTTTAAAGCATAACACCATACTGTTAACTGTAGGAACAGTGCTTTACAACAGATCTTAAGACCTTTTTCATTTTGTGTAATTGAATACTTATGTCTGTTGATTTGCCATATTCTATCTTTCTCTCTCCCTCATCCTCCACCAGCCACCATATTTCTTTCTGATTCAATAAGTTTAGCTGTTTTGTATATTTCATATAAGTTGTGTTTGTCCTTCTGTAACTGTTTCACAGCATAAAACCTGCAAGATTCATTCATGTTGCCATCTATTGCAAGATTTCCTTCTTTTTAAACTTGAATCATGTTCCAATACACACACGTACTGTGTTCTCTTGCTTCATTCACCCGTTGTGGACAGCTGGACTGTTTTCATGTCTTGGCTCTGTGAACAGTGTTGCAGTGAGCGTAACAGGACTTCTATTTCTTCAAGCTCTGAATTGTCATTATTTTGAATTTAGAAGTGAGATTGTAGATCATATGGTAGTTGGTTTTAGTCTTTTGAGAAATTACTTTCTACAACAACCTCACCATTTTACAGCCCTGCCAATAGTGTACAAGGGTTCCATTTTCTTCTCAGCTGTACTAATGCTTGTTAATAGCCATGCTGTGGGTGTGAAGTGTTGTCTCATGGTGGTTTGGATTTGCAACTTCCTGGTGATTAGTACTGTTCAGCAGTAATTTTTTTTTTCATGTCTGTTGGGTATTTGTAGTTTTTCCTTGGAGAACTGTCTTAGCCCAACTTACAAGTCAGAACAGTTCTGTTATTTAGCTGAAGGATTTCCTTATATATTTTTAATATTAACCCATTCTCTGATCGTTTGCCCATTTTTGCTTTTGTTGGCCATGTTTTTGGTGTCGTAACGAAGAAGTCATTGCCAAGACCAATATTGTGAAGCCTTTTCCTGGTTCCTTCTAGAGGTTTTACAGTTTCAGGTCTTATATTTAAATCTTTAATCCGTTTTGAATTGATATTTGTGTGTGTGGTCTGGGATAAGTTTCAAGTTTATTTTTTGGCATGTAAATCTTTAGTTTTCTTAATACTACTCATTGAGATTGTCCTTCTCCATTTGGATTTCTAGCCTTTTTTTTTTTTTTCAAAGATCAATGTATCATTCATACGTGGATTGATTTTTGGACTTGTAATTTTTTTCTTTTTTATCCTTATTGGTACATTAAATATACACATCATGATTGCACTCCATAATGGGGATTTGTACCAGTATAAGACACAACTTAATTCTCATTTTTTCCCATAGCCCTACCCACCCTGTAATTTTTTTCTGTAGGATTATATATCTCTTTGTACCATTGCTATACTCTCCTAATTACTATAGCTTTGTAACATTTGATGTTACAAAAATGGTTGATGCTTTCAACTTTGTTTCACTTTCTCAGAATTTCTCTGGTTATTTGAGATCCAAATTTGTAAAGTTTAGAATTGTTATTTCTATCTCTAAGAAGACTGCCATTTAAATTTTGGTAAAGAATTGTATCAACAACGTTGAGATTGTAACAAAAAAGTAAGGAAACAAATTTTATATATATGGGGGGGTGATAGGATGGGTGGGGCTATGGGAAAAAATGAGAATTAAGTTGTGTCTTATACTGGTACAAATCCCCATTATGGAGTGCAATCATGATGTGTATATTTAATGTACCAATAAAGATAATTAAAAAAAAAGAATTGTATCAAATCTGTATTGTTCTTTGTATAGTGCAGAAGTTAACAAAGTAGTCTGTAACCACAGATTATGTTTCTCTTATTTGTGCCTTCTTTAATTTCTTTTTCATACCTTTGTTGTTTTACGATACAATACAAGTCTCTTACTTTCCTGATAGCTTCCTTACTGCTTTGTTTAAATAGCACATTTTTAATATATAGAAATCCAGCTGATTGCCTTCTAAATATTTCTTGCAAAAATTCAAATGTTTTTGCTGTGTGTTTAATATATCTATTAATTAGATAAATAAAATAATGATAGATCCAGTCCATCACAAGTATCTTCATGCACCTTTATTTTGGTGTGGATTCTAAATGATTATTTTGAATGAACCCAAATCAATCAAAAGACAGAGTCTAAACAGATTGATACTAAAATAAGATTGTCTAAATGCATGTTTCAAAACTAGGACAGGCTGAGCCTCTTCAGTAACTAGAATGAGTGCCAATAACTCTGGTTTGAGCAAGTGACAATGACAAATGCTTAATGTGGTAGTTGGCATAGCACAGTGCTTTTGTGACATCAAGTTTACATATTTCAGACTCAAGTATCGGGGAATAAAATTCAAGTAAGATTCTTAAAATTATAGTAAATGAGAGTGGAGAATAAAGGAATGGAATGTGAAGGTTGAGAAGCTGAACTCCTGGTTCCCTTGGTGGGTTTTATTAGTTAGAAATGATATGTAGGACACCGTCTCTCGCTCGTGTGTGTGTTTCAGGCAGTGAATATTGCTGGACCACATGTGATAATGATATTTCTACTGGTGCCAGACACTGAGAATCAAGACGGCCCAGAGCCTTAATAAGACACGCTCTACAGCAAAGAATGACTGGATCTAATGATGCCCTGGGATGGGCCAGGGAAGACACTACAGCAGCAGCAGGGCTTCAGACGAGTGAGAGGACTGAGATGACAGAGAGGTCTGATGGTGGCGAAGAAGGTGGTTCAGGGAGGAAAGAAAAGGAGGAAGGGAACATAGGCTTTGTAGGGAACTGTGACTCTGCGAAACTGCAAATCACTGTGCAGAGGAGACATCTGGTGAGACACGAGTCGGGGAAATGAGCAAAGAGAAATGTATATAACATGCCGATCGCCAGCTTGGCGTCTGTAACAAGATGCCTGTGGCCCGGTGGCTTTAACGGCAGACATTTATTTCTCACAGTTTTGGGTACTGAGAAGTCGAAGGCCATGGTGCTGGCAGATCTGGGTCCTGGTGAAAACTACTGGCTTGTAGATAGCCATTTCCTATGTGGTCTGTGTCGTTTCCCCTTTACTTGGAGAGAGACAGAGAGACCGACAGGCAGAGATCTCCGTATCCCTTTCTCTTCTCCTAGAGCGCCCACCCATCCCTCCCGACCTCCCCCTCCCCCTCCCCGTCAGGGCCTTCTCTAACCTAATCGCTCCCAAAGACCTGGTCCCCAAATACCAGTACCCTGGGCTTTCAGGTCTCAACGTAGGAATTTGGGGTGGGGGTGAGGACACCAATATTCAGTCCATAACACAGGATAAACCACTGGAGATTTTTTTTCAAAGTCAGTGAGAAAGTAACAGATGAAAGAATAATAGCTGACTTTTGTGTTAGAAAAAATCCAGCATAAGACTTTGGTGAATGAGTTGAAGTTGGAAAGACTGGGGTCAGGGACACAAGTCGGGGACAGTTTTTTCAAATTGTATATGTGGATCTCCTGAGAAACATATTGTTCCCTTAACATGGTCGGGTGTGATGCATTTGAGTTGTTACAATTGTCTTAGAATTATTTCAGCTAATAATAGTAATTGATCAATAGGCGCCATACAATTGAGTGTGTTGTTGTTACAGTTCTCATCTATGAAGAATGTTTTAAGTATTTTTCAGTCAAAATTTTCTAAGGGAGCATGTTCCGTGTTCTCTAGTTATGTGAATACCACATTGGATACTTTTCAATAGTGGGCTCATTCATACAACGTTTAGAATTAAGAATAGGTTTTCTTTCTGATTTCACAAATCTAATAGAATCGTTCCCACTATATCACTGGAAAGTAACAATTACTAAATAGATGTGCATGTTATTAAATGATCAAGGAAAATAGATAAATAAGTGCTTTAGCCAAAATAAATGACAACGTGTAAAATCATATTTTTGATATTTCAGTGCGTTTATAGTTCTCTTATCATATTTATTTAAGTATCAAACTTCTGATATAATTGTATTACCTTCCTTTGTATTGGTAAGATTAAGAACAATAGCTAGGCTTCTTTTGTACCAAGAACGTCTAAATAATTTCATGCTGCTTAACTGGGTTTTTCTTTGGTGCCATGTCAGTCTGTGCAGAGAAATCTAGCTTAGTACAGACACGTTTTCAGATGTAGCGTATGTATGCTGATCGGTTGGGTGCCTGTTTTCAAAACAGGATATAGGATTCAGAAGGGGTCTCTGTCCAAAAAATTTTCAGCTTAATGGAGACCAAAGCCTCTAATTAATTGATCTTCCCCCATCAAATTCGGCTGCATTCGTGTAATCCATACTCTGCTAAGCTAATGGTTCAGAATTAATAACTGTTAAATTGGATGAGGCTTCCATAGTGCGAAAACTTGTCTGATGGGGAAGGGGGGTGTCAAGAGCTATATAATGAAAGGGAAGAGCTCACAAATAGTCTTGTGATGTGTATAGGGCAAGCCAGTGCTTCGGTAGAGCTTATGGTGCTTAGGTTTCGTGGTGTAGGCGAGTGAATTTGGACGCCAGACTCAAGTGGATCTAGAGCTGCCATTGACTAGCTGTAATGAAAACATCAAGCAAGCTCAGCCCGTGGGCGAGTTTACTCTGAAATGTTGAGGATGTTCATCTGTTCACCAGGCGCGTCCTGGGAGCCTCCGGTGTGTTGCTTTAACTCAACTCCTGGGGCTGTCATTTGAACCAAGTGGAATTTTGGTAATAGAGACTCAACCGTTAGTGTAACTTTCAAAGTCACATTTTCCCTGGCAGGTTCAGTGAGACCCAGGGCTGATGAGAAGCTCTGCTTTCCGCGCCGAGCGCCTCCGGCTCTGGCCCAAAGCAGCCGCTCAGCTCTGCATCAGAAGACCTCGGACTGGCCCTGGTCAGTTGCAGTGGGCGAGGACGTGGTCATGTACCACGCGTGCTGCTTGGAGAGCTTCCCTGATGGGATCATTGTACGTTGGGCTAAAACTGACTAAGGCTCTATGGTTAACAGGCAAGGAGGAAATGGAGACTAAATTAGGGTCAGGAAGCTCATGATAAGAATGGAATGCAACGCATTTATGCTCGCACAAAATCTGCAGGGTAAAGGGAATTCTGGGATACTGGCCTGGGGTCCAGCTGCCGCAGCATTTCTGCCTGTGGAATTTGGCACAGAATGCAGGCCAAGAGGGCAGAGTCGCCTGGGTTGTGTATTCCGAAGATAAACCTACCAGTGTGCAGAGGACAGACCTGCAGGGTGGCGCAGAAATCTCCCAGAAAGCTTTTAGAACAATCTAGGTAAGGAAAGACAAGTGGCGGGCAGTGCTGGTTTCCAGGGTTTTTGTTTTTGTTTTTTTTTAAAATTCAAATATTTACTGATACATTATGAATACACATCATAATCACATTCAACATTGAGAGTTTGTGCCAGAATATGACATGACTTGATTCTCATTTTTCCCTTTCCCTCACTCACCATGTTACCCCCCACCCCCTATACACATAAGCTCTATTTCCTTTTATATTACCATCACATCTTTTCTCCCTCATTATTTACCCCTACACCCTCTTTCCTTTTAAATATTTTCTATTTCACAATATCAACTATGTATACTAGAACTCATTACATCTTCATTTTCTCATACCAGAGAAAAGATATGATATTTACACATGTGTGATTTATTTATTTCACTTATGAGGATGTCTTTTTTTTGAGACAGCGTCTTGCTTTGTAGTTCAGGCTGGCCCTGAGCTCAGCCTCAAACTCACATCTCAGCAATCCTCCTGCCTCTGCCTCCCGAGTGCTGGGATGACAGGCGTGAGCCACCATGCCTGGCACTGTGGTATGTGGTACTGGTTGCTGCTGGGGTGAGTCTCCACGCCCAGTATGGTATGTGGTTACCGGGGATCAAACCCGGGTCCTTGTGCTTGCAAGACAGGCGCTGGAACCACTGAGCTAAATCCCCGGCCCCTCCATCTTATCGTTTTTAATGGTAGAGTAATACTCCATTCTATAAAAGAGCCACATCTTTTTATCCAGTTTCCTGTTAATGGACATTTTGGTTGTTTCCACCAAGGGTGGAATGTGTACTCAGTTTGGAATGTGTCCCGAATGGTGTGGGCTATATTGCTGTTGCAAATGGAACTACAATAATTAGAATCCACAGGAATTAGAGATATATATTGGTTAGAGTAGACTGATGTGTCCCTAAATAAGCCCACAATATATAATGGGCACAAAGGAAGGAAAACTTGTTTTTCATCCACATGATAGGTCAGGACAGGTGTTCTGCCCGCCAGGTGTCTCTCCATGAAGTGACTTCGGAACTCTGGCTCTTTCTGTTTCAAATCACTTTGAATTTCTGTATCTCCAGGATCATATTTTATTCAGTGGCTTATATAGTCATAGAAATAATGTCATTAAATTTATAAGAACTGTAAATTGAAAGGTTTGGAGGATCAGAAGGTAACTATATAATCAGCTGATAGAAGTATCTATTGAGGAGACAGAGTCTTCATGACACAAGAAATAGCTTCTGCCTTTCAGCAATACACAGTGGGGAATTTGAGAAGATAAAATATTTCTATTCAAGTCTCATTGATTTTCTACAGAAGACTTAAAATTCTTTTGCTACAAACTTTATAGTATTTTCCCAAACATACATGGTCAACAAATAAAGCTTTCTCTCATTTTTAAAAAATATAACATCCACTATTTACTGAAAAAGCAGAATGTAATGAATTTTAGAAATAGTTCCTTCCAGGATATTAATAAAACGGGCCCTCACGTTTGACCTGGTCAACTTCTTTAGATGGAACGTCTCATTTTCTGCCTGGAGGATACAAGAGAGTTATCTTAAAAGGGAAAGAAGTCTGCTCAGAGGAGTATGTATCCTTAGTTTAAAGATATTAAAATAACGAAGAGAGATGTTAAAAGCTTTCCTCAAGTCCTGCTGCTTATAACAAGCCACTGGTTCTCTGGCAGATAACCCTGGGCACAGGTCACGTGTGTGGGGGGACAGTACTGTGCAGTACTAGGAGTCAGGACAGAGACCCTCAGCCTCAGTGGCGGAAGCAACATTCAGCGTCACCCACGGGTGGGAACTCTGAGACCTACAAAAGGCTGTTGAAATTAGTGATTTTTTAAAAAATAGTTACTGTGACACTAGAGAAAATTCTAGAAAAGTATTTAGATAAGCTCAAACACCAAAAAAGAATGAGGTAGGGTGTGCCATTTACTTCACGGCATCATTTTATTAATGTTAATATTAATTTTAATTTTATTAAAATATTTTAATGAAGCTAATTTAATATTTGAAATCTGTAATAGGAAGTTATAAATTCTTTCAAGAATCCCTTTTAAATTTTTATATTGGATATTTTTGGTTCCAATGGTTATATAAACCTGGCATATATTTCAAAATAATTTCAGGAAAAATGACTTCCTTTGGGGTAAAAGAAATTAATGAGGAGGTATATATATTGTATTTAAAGTTGACACATGGATTTCTGGTTGTAGAGGAAGTTTCTGGAGAGACCAGGAGTAAAGTTCTTTGAAAAGAATGACATCCAGGACACAAAGGTGCTTCTTCTAATACCGTAGATTAGTATAGAACGTACTCAGGATAACAAGGGCATTTTTCTAAAGTGGTATAAAAAATGTTAACAAGTACCACTCTATATTTCAGCGTATCTAAATTCCCAGAAGTCGTTGGGAAATTGCAATTACCTATTTTTTTTTATGCCAGCTATAAAGGGAAACTTGAATAAATTGTATTTACACAAATGCAATATGAGTAAGATTTTTCTTCCATATCCTAAACTCTGAATTTAGGAGAGAAAAATCAGCCTAATTTAAATGCCTATTTTAAACAGAAATGTTTGTTCCTATTATTAACATCTCTCTATATTATTTGAAGTAACTTCTACTCTATAAAGAGAGAAATTAACTTAATTCTGTCCTCTACTGCATTTTATTATAGCCTTACTTCTGGTTCGTCTGTATGTTGTATCATAGTAATTTCATTAGCCCCAAATTTGAATTCTTTGGAATATTCTTGTTCCCTAAGGAACTTTACTTTGCTTTTATTACCTGATACCATCTGCTAGCATAAACTTTGATATATGTAGATATTCAGTCCTGTGAAGTATTTCTATTCATTGCAGGGTTTTACACGTCTCCAGCAAAAGGAGAAAGGAATAGGAAAGTGTAAAGAAATAATTTAAAATGTAAATAAAATGTTTGTTTTGCAGAGTTTTGAATTGCTAGTGAAAATGTGAAGGTATAATATTTTTTTCTGCATATATTTTTAATGTTGGTTTTAGTTTCTTTCAACTATGAAAGATCTGATACATTGACCCTTTCTGTTGCCCTGAAGTGCGAAATGAAAACACCTTTAATTCAGAGTTTAGGGCAGAGAGGCTGCCATCTGGTGAGAGCTGTGGGTACTGCCACCTCGAAGGAGGCCTGTTCAGACGGAATGTAGTTCTACACTGGATTTAAACTCCACTATAAACTAAGCAACTGTATAAAATTGGGAGTATTCAAAATCCTACAATTAGACACAACGTAATGCCTATGGCTTGTATCGCTTTCCGACATAAAAAGTTTAAAGAGACTGAGTCTCTTTTAAACAGTTTGGGTTGGTGCTCAGAAATGAACAATTGCTATTCTGTATTTTAACCGCCCATTTTTTTTAACCTTCTATGTCCTTTTTAACTTATTATCATAATCAATGCTCTAATGACGGTCATGGTCCAGATAGAAATAATAAAGCATGTGTTGCTGAAGGGCTCGGAACGGAGAGTTCCACAGAACTGCTCCGACCAACGTCCTCTCAAAGGTGGAATCACAGCCTGCGGTGCAATTTGGTGACCGTTAGTGCCATCTTGTGGTACAACGCAATACTGCAACAAGGCGGCTCATGTAGATTTTTTTGGTTTTTTGTTTTGTTTTGTTTTGTTTTTTAAAATTGAAATCTTTATTGGTACATTACATATACACATCATGACTGCACTCCACAATGGGGATTTGTACCAGGAGAAGACACAACTTAATTCTCATTTTTTCCCATAGCCCTACCCACCCTACCACCCCCCTATATACGTAAAATTTGTTTCCTTTCTTTTTTGTTATAATCTCATTATTTTTCCCCCTTCACTCTATTTCACTGGAGTATTTTCTGTTTCACAATATATAACATACAATTCTAGAACTCATTTACATCTTTATTTTCTCATACCAGAGAAAACATGTGATATTTACATATCTGTGACCTATTTATTTCACTTATGAGGATATCAAGGTATGTCCATTTAAGTATAAATGATTCAAGCTTATCATTTTTTATGGCAGAGTAATCCTCTATTCTGTAGAAGAACTACAGCTTTTTTATCCAGTCTCCAGTTGATGGACACTTGGGTTGTTTCCAAGATGTAGCAATCACAAATTGGGCTGCTATAAACATGGGTGCACATATGTCACTGTGATATGAGTCTTTTAATTCTTTTGTGTATATGCCTAGCAGAGCGATGGCTGGGTCAAATGGGACCTCCAATCCTAGCTTTTTGAGGAATCTCCAAACTGATCTCCATAGGGG
>PVIR01018383.1:0-33482 GCA_004026965.1 Petromus typicus | reverse complement strand
CACACACACACACACACACACACACACACACACACACCTGCACATGCCTTCCCTGTCTGCCTCCAAGCTCCACCCTGGCCCTTCTTCTCCCAAGATAAATTCGCGTTAACTGAGAGTCCCTCCTGTCTGTTTAGCTGCTTCATACTCCAAGGAATGCATGACATTCTCTACCTTCTAGGAAACCTCCTGGACTATGTCTTTGTCTTCTCTCCTTTGGCCACTCCCAGATTTTCCCCTGCTAGCCACAGGGCTTCAGTTTCCACCAACCCCTGCAGAGTCAACTCACAAGCCCATGCTGAGTGCAGGCCAGGGCTCTGGTCGCCTCTCACAGGCTCCTGCAGGCCAGCGTCCTAGCCCTCTCTAGAGGTCTCTCTCGCACGTACCAACCAAAATGGGTAACAGATTCTTCTCCTTAGGTGTGAGGAAGGAACTGAGGAAAGTTCCAGGCAGGGCTGGGATTCAGGGCCACTTAGCCCTGTATGCTTCCAGGGTCAAAGAGACAGCAAGGAGAGACGCAGACTGCCCTCTATTACTTTCCTTTAGACAACGGCCCCCCCCCCCGCCCCATGCATGGAGGGAAACACAAGGCTTGTGATGCCAAACTCAGGTCCCTATCTAGGTGTGACCTACTGGGGAGCTGGACCTCCAGGCCCACCGCATATCCAAGAGGACACAGCCCCATTACTATCTCTCTCCAAGCAGGAGGCCTGTGATGCAGAGGCAGACTAATGCAGGTTGGACTCAGGACAGATCCCATAGTCCTGGGTTTTAATTTGCTCAGTCATGACCACACTCAACCCTGGAAGGTGCAAGGGCCAAAGAGCAAGCCCGGGCAGGAGAGAGAGGGCGGGAAGGGCAAGGGCTGGTGGACGTGAAGGGGCGGCCAAGGCGGTGTGCAAGGCCAGTGGACGGCAACGCGGGTCGCGCTGAAGGCTGCTGCGGAAGGCCGCGAGAGCAGAATCCGCGCAGAGCATGAAAATGGGAGAGAAGAGACCCTGGAAGGCGCTCTACTCGGCCACTGCAACAAAAGTGGAAAAGGGGGCGAGCAAGGGCTGCAGTCTACAGCAGAGAGGGAAAGGGAGCGGGTGGGCAGGGAGAGGCAGAGAATGGGAGAGAGGCCTAAAAAGCATGCCAGCCGCTCTGCCCGGCCGCTCCGGTGTGGGCAGTGACCTTCATCTTAAGGACAGTGAGGAAGGCAGATGGATGGAGAAGCGGGGGAGCGGCGCTGCCGGCAGCCTCGGGTGTCGGTGCGCTCGCCCAGGACGCCCCCGTTCGGCGCCCCGCAGACCCCGGCGCCCTGGCCCCCACCTTGCCCCGGCCTGGCCCCGGCCCCGGCCCAGCCCCTGCCCGACGCTGGCATGAAATTGGCTGCAGCCGTAATGAGTCCGCGCCACGCGGAGGAGGCTGAGGGCCCGCCAGGGAGCCCTGCGCGCCTCGTTTAGCTTGTTTATTGTTCAGGCCTAATTAAAACGTTCCACCGCGCTGCGTTTACATCCGCCCCCCGCTAATGAATTCTCGGCCGCTGGGCGATTTCGGAAACTGCCGCGGGCCGGAAGGCGGGTGGGAGGTGGCGGGCTGGGAAGGAGTGCTAGAGGGTACATGCTCCCGCGAACACCCTTCGGCAGCCAGAGGGCCATCAGACGTCCAGTGATTGGCTTCGAGATCCGAGTGAACGGCCCCAGACCCACCGCCCCGAAACCCGGCAGGCTTTTGGAGGTGCTGGAAGGCAGGGCCGCAGGGCTGGGGCGAGGCACGAGGGTCAGGGGTGCGTGTTTCCCCGTGCCAGTCCTCTGTGCCCGGAGGCTGCGCACCGCACCTGCTTTGTGGAGCGCGACCGACAAACAGGCCAGGCGAGCAGGGCTAGTCTCGGCCTCTTTGGCTGTCTGTGTATCCCCGTTTCTCCTCCACAAGGGAGTCTGTGCCTGTGTTGCTGGTGTTTTCCATCTCTCAGGCTGTAGACGTTAACTGCTTTGCTGTTGGCCTCCCTGTGACGACCCCGGGGAGGGCAGATGGAGCCGGTGGAAGGAAAGAGACCAATGGCCTTGCTGGGGCATCCAGGGCTCCCCGCTGGCCCCAGTGCCCCTGCAGATGCAAGCACGCTAATGCAAATACACAACACACACACACACACTGCAAGCACGCAAATACACTACACACCACACACACACACCCTCTGCTGCCTGTAGCTTAAGCAAATCATCCAAAAGGCAATGGAGATACCAGCCACACATGACCACATGGAAACACACAAATGAACAGACATGCTCAGACACAGTCGCTTGCCAATGACATACAGAAGGAAAGAAAAGAGCCTGGGGCACAAAGCCACTTAGGTGTACATGTGCCTACACCTATGTGCGCGCCTGCAAGTCTGGGAAATGTGAGTGCACCCGTGCTGCCTGCCTGACGCCTCAGTGCACCCCGCAGCGGTCCTTCATTCCTCCAACGGCAAGTCAGATCACCCACCGCCCTGCCTGCCGTCCAAACCTGGCCCCTCCAGTCCCTCCAAGCTGGCTCCAAATTCAGCTCTTTACCCCAGCCAGAAAAGCCACAGATGGCCTCTCTTACGTTTGTCCATTTGCCTCGGAGCACGGGAGAGAGGCCTCCTCCCCCTATCCCATGCCCTGCTGGGTTTCTCCCTCCAAACTCCGTTCAGAGCTCCCTCCAGACAGCATTCCTAAAACCGAAGGGCTCTGCCGACTCGGAATTTGCTCGCTCGTTTGAACCTGGTTTGTGCCATGCTGTGACACCAGGGTATGTGTCATGTCCGTACAGAAAGGGACTGTGCACCCAAGGCCAAAGCCACTTGTGACCAAGCATTCCAGCAAATGCCAGGCCTCACCCCTCCAGGGCACTTAGGAGAGTTCCTGGGGACACTAGGGCCTGCTTTTAACAAACGGAAAAACGAGGCTGGGCCTCCAGCAGTGACTGGATGTCCTCTTTCTGTCATATCCCTGCAGGTCTCCTTCAGAGTGGCCTTTCAGAGACCACTCCCTCCCCACCAAGATTCCCAACAACACTTGGCTGTTTTCAAAAATTAGATCCAGCCCCTAAAGGATAAAAATTTCCCTTCGGTAAGGATGATCAGCGCTGTGCAGCAAGCTTTAAAAGCGATCCCCAAAGAGGAATTGGCAGGAATGACCGAGCAACTGCGGCAGCAGTGAAAAGTGCTACTTTGAAGGAGACTCAACCCATTGGAATAGGTTCTTTGCAAAAAAGAAAAGAAAGGACAAAGTCACACAAAATCTGCAGCATTGTTTCGGCTTTTCGGGGAGACGGTGCCCTGGCTATTTTCTCTCCCATTTCTCCTCAGTCGGCCTCCTCTCAGCCGCCAGCTGCCTGTCCTTTGCCTGCTTCTCTCCTCCTGACTTTCATCGTGCACACCACACCTCTATCATGTGCCTTTCCCCATCTGTCTTCTCTGTCAGTTTCTACTTCCCTTTCCCGTGTCAGTCTCTGCCCCTCTGATTTCTGCAGCGTTGTCGCTGGCCTCTTTTTCTTCCCCCGTGCCCCTGACGGATGCCTTCCTCCTTGCTGTTCTCTGATCCAAACCCCGCCATACTGGCTGTGAGCAGCACTGCAGAGGGAAAGACGTGTGGACGGCTATTTCAGCAGATGATTCCAGCGTTTTGTAGATGCTCCTCCCTACACACACACACACACACACACACACACACACACACGGAGTTTCCCTCCCACCTGAATCCCAGTCCTAGGAGGCCAGCAGAGCCCTTGACCCAGAGCCTCCATTTCCCCTGCACCTGCTGCCTCTCACTGCTTCCCTCATTTCCTCTTTCCTGGGCTCGTCATCTCCCTGCTCTGTCATCTCCCTCTCTGCCTCTGTACTCACTTCTCAGCCCTGGGCCTGGGTCCCGACTTGCAGTCTGCTCTGGGCCTGAGTCTGTCTCTGGCTGCCCCTGTCTTTGTGTCAGTCTTCAGTCTTTCTGCCCTTGCTCTCCTGCCTCTCTCCCCCCTCTGCCAACGTGTTTCTGTTCTCTCCGCTTCTCCACCTCTTTCATCTCCAGGATGCTGAGACCGATTCTGCCTCACAGGCCCCACTCGGCGGGCCCAGGCTGAATTTCCTGGGCGTGTCCGTGCGTCCCTGTCCGTGTGTCTGTCTGCCCCTTTTCTGCTTGTCTGCACTGCCCCGCCGTTCTGGGGATGGAGCGGGGAGGCTGGCGCAGAGGGCCGCGAGGGGAAGGGGCGGGCGGCCCTTTGTGTGGAAGATTGACGGCGGCGCGGCGCGGCCTCCGCAGCGCTGATTAGAATGCGGCACGGGCTCCGACTGCAGCAATCTCCTCCTCAGCGCGCTCCCCTCCGCCACGCCAAATGTCGGTTTCCTCCCTGCCTCTGCCTCTTTCTCGGGCCAGTGTGGCTCACTGGGAGCCACTGGAAATTCTGAGACACCTCAGGGCTCCCTCGCTCACCCCCATGTACCTGCGTGTCTGGCACATCCTAAGAAAAAGGGAAGGAGGCGGGGTGGGAGGTCGACTGGAGGTGCTGCTCTGCGGGGGGTTGTGTGAAGAGCGTAACAGCCGGAGGGCTGGGGTGCAGAGCTGGCCCGAGCGTCGGAGGCCCTGCAGCCCGTCCCCAGCACCCGCGGAAGATACAGGAAAAGCCGCCTGCCCTTTGAACCCCCTAGGGGTGGAGCAGCATATGGGGAGAAGATGCAGTATGTCCTAAAATATGAGAAAGACCGAGAAACGTGGGGTGGGCCCTACTCCACCCCCTCAGGGCACATATAAACTTTCTCTGTACATATAAGCTCTCAGTGAAGTTGTTGGCCCATATTTCACCTGTTCTCCCCCAAGCCCGTGCTTAAAGCACTGGAACGCAATTCCTTTACAATAGCCTCCCCGCCCCCACCCGCAGCCCCAGCAGCTGTGCCTGTTTCTGGGCAGTTTTCCCTACCAAGCCTTCCGTTATCACCAGACCCCAAATCCCAGTCCTGCCGTCCACTACTCCTCCTCTCTCTGCCAGGATTTCTCCCTCTCTCCCTCCCTCCTTGGTCCACTCCAACGCAGCCTGCTCCGTCCCTGAAGACAGACAGTCACTAATGAGCACTGAGTACTAGCAGGGGAGGGCCAAGGGCAGCCTGGTGGGCGGGAGGGGATTCCAGGGCTAGCAAATAACGAGCCTGTCAGCGTCTGTCAAATATGCCATCTCCCTCCATCATCCGTGTCTCTTGCCTCCTGGCTCCTGCCAATCCATCTCCCAGCTGGCGCTGATGGACTGAGCTCAGGTGTGACTTCGACGAAACCTAGATGCGCAATGCCTGATCTGCGCCAGACCTGTCTTCTCCAGGGATGTCACCAGACCCTCTCTTCTTTCTCTGAGAATTCCACAACCCTAGGAGACTGGGTTTGTGGAGGAAGCCAAGGGGGAAGAGAAATTGTTTTGCATCCAGTCACTCCCCCTTGTCTCCACAATGTGCTTTCCAAAACCGTGGTTTCAAATTTTAAGCAAAAATAGAAAAGGTTATGTCTCTGGAAGTCCTTCTCAGCTCTGAGAAGATCTGGAACACCTTGGGAAACAGTTGAACCAAAGGGACAGGGTTGGAAGCCCAAGATCGCTTCTTGTAATATACGAAATTGTCCACCAGGGGGCGAGGACTCAGCTCCGCGAACTCGAGCTGACTACTCCGCAGCGATCCGAAAAGGTCTCGGTGGCCACAGGAGGGCGGCAGAGAACAGCGGTCCCTGCAGAGCCCGACAGAGGCCCCAGACGACGCTGTGTCTGGGCAGAGCGAGGCCACGCTGGGCTGCCTGGGCTGGGGCACTCTGGCTTGAGCAAGAATGCACACACTTGTGAAGTCAGAAAATCTTGCCTTGTTCTCCACTAGCAACCCTTCTCAGGTGTCCAGAGAAGGGTCCTGTGGTTTTTCCTTCGCCGTGCAGCAAATGACAGACAAGCTGAGAGCTGATGTTCCCCAGGGTCTGGGCTGGTAACTAGAGAACTAGAACCCCAAGTTTCTTGATTCTCAGAACAAGGACTCTTCTTCCTATGGTGCCAGCTGCTAAAATTAAACCTAAATTTTAGTGCCTAAAATTAAACCCAGATTCTCCAGCCTCCAACGATGTAACACTCTGATGCCAAAGCCACACTCTTCCCCACTTTTACTCATGTAACTAGAACACGGAGGACTGCTTGCCGGGAGCGCAGAGCTGCAGCCTCGTAAGCTCCATGTAGCGCACCCTTCACCCCGAGGCACACACCTCTGCCTCGCCTGCGTCTTCCTGAACTCCAACAGGAGCTTCTCTTCGGCTACAGTCTGTGCTTTTCACTGTATTTTCAGAGGCTCCTCAGAGCTGCAGACAAGCCCCTTCCCTGTCCTCTTATCGGTTCCTTCTACCACAGCCCTTTACCAAGGACGGAGGGGGCGGTGCAGGGCCTCCAGCTTCCTCAGTCCCCTCACTGCTCTGTGCCTCTCCTGTCCCTCCCTGTGACCTCCCTGCTCCTCCTCAAGATCCTTCTCTCTGCCCTAGTCCTCCTTTAACCTCCAAAGTGGAGTGGGAGGGGGTGCAGAAGAGAGAGGAGGGTTAGCAGAAGGGTTGAAGGGCTCCATCCCCGCTGCCTGCACCTTCGTCTGGAGAGTTCCATGGTGGCTATGGCCTCAGTCCTCTGGCTGGGCCTCCCTGCTACTCCCTTTGGAGTCAGAGAGCAAAAGGTAAGAGCTAAAGTGACAGTTCATGATGTAATCCTGCCACTCTGGGAGGCTGGGGCAGGACAATCAAAAGGTCAAGCCCAGCCTGACCAACTTAGTGACTTAGCAAGACCATGTTTAAAAATAAAATATTTTAAAAGGCCTGGGGGTGCCAGGGATTTAGCTCGGTGGTTCCAGTGCTTGCCTTGCAAGTGCAAGGGCTCAGGTTTGATCCCCAGTAACCACATACAACAATGCTAGGTGCAGAGACTCACACCCACCAGCAATCAGTACCACATACCACAGTGCCAGGTGTGGTGGCTCACACCTGTCATCCCAGCACTTGGGAGGCAGAGGCAGGAGGATTGCTGTGAGTTTGAGGCTGAGCTCAGGGTCAGCCTGAACTAGAAAAGCGAGACTTTGTCTAAAAAAAAATTTAAAAAAATAAATAAATAAATAAATAAAACAATGGCCTGCAGCTGTAGCACAGGTTCAATCTCCAGTACAGAGACAGAGAGGGAGAGAGAGAGAAAGACTGTGAGAGTGAGGAAAAATAGAGTCAGTTCTTAAGTGTGGGCACCGCTGTGAACTTGTGGGCGGATGAGTTGAATGTGTGTGAACCTGTGCGCCCCACACGACCCCTCCTCATAGCCCTGCCCATGCACTTGTACAACATTCTCTTCCACGGGGCTCATCCTTGTCAAACAAAAGAGAAAAACATCGCACCCAGTCTCTCACACACCTTATTCTAACTTCCACCTCGAAAAGGACAGAGCTTTCCCCTTCTCTCCTTCTTCCCCACGTGTCTTCATGCCCACCCTGGCCTTTGAGATTCACCCTGGACTCCCGGGATGCAGCCCCTGCTGCGCCTTCCCCAGAAGCCAGGAGGCACCAGAGCCTCCGCCCCGCCAGCGCCTCAGACTTACGCCAGTCACGTCGGGGCCTCTCACAGTGCCCATTCTGCTATGAATTCCCAAGGTCAAAACCATTCTGGTGTTATTAAAAACATAAATGTTGCATACCAGGCAGCGGGGGGAAAAATTATAAGGCAGCCAGACGAGAGGGAGATGGAGAGGCTGGTAATTGTCTTGTCTTCCCAGAGTCAAGCTCCACAGGGCTGGAGCCACACACAGAACATTGCTTTTTAATTTAACTCAGTAAGGTCAGCGGCAGCAAATGAGGCAGGGGAGGAATGGCACCTCACAGGGAGGGCGCTGGGCCTGCAGAGCCAGGGCTGCGGGCCAGCATCTTCGCAACATGCCAGCGGAAGCCGCAGGATGTGGGGAGGTCTGGGCAGCCTCACTACGAAGAGGGTGGGATTGTGCAGATAGGAGAACTTCACGGATCTCCTGAGAGCTTAAGGGGCCTAGGGTTTAGGTGAAGCGAAGGGACCATAAAGGAGACAACAGGACAGAGCTGATAGGAACTGATGTCCTCATCCTCTCTCCCCACAATACCCACTCTACAGGACGGAGAAACAAGGCCCACGATTGGTTCAAAGGTTCCCCTTTCCCACAGCTTCCGCGAATCCTGCAACCCAAACTGAACTCGCAGTGAAGTGGACCGCTGTGTCCCATTCCCTTCACCTGCCAGGACCCAAGAAGGCAGTGGAGGAGCAGGCAGGGAGGAGCAGGCAGGGGGGAGCAAGCAGGGAGGAGCAGGCAGGGAGGAGCAAAGCTTCCTCCCTCAGAGCCCCGCCCACTCTCCGGGTCCCCTGCCCATCGGCAGCTCCACTAACTATGTGGTGGTTCTGTCCATTTCCGGGGCTGCAGGGCAGACTAGAGCAGGGAGGCCGAGGAACCAGGGCTTTTCTGAGCAGACCCAGAGGATGGGTGTGGAGTAGCTGGGATCCCTGACAGAATGGGGGGCCCACTTTGAAGAAGCTGTGCCTCTGTGAGATGCAGTCCCATCAAGTGCGCTCTGGGGCTGAGTTGGGAAGTTCTTCTGTAGGGCAGCCCTCAACCCCTCCTGCCTCCATGTCACATTGTCTCCCCCTTCCGGCATCTCCAGGGAGGAGGATTATAACAGTTGGTTTGAGACTCAATGTCAGTGTTTCAGTTATCTCTCTCCATCTAGAAGTGTCCTTGCTAGTTGGCTCTTCTCCCAGGCTTCTGCTTTCCTGTCAGTTGGGAATTCAAAGGCTCACCGAGGAAGCCTCAACGTCAGTTAGGATATCTGAGGCCCATCGCCTTCATAATTAATGCACACCCCTTCTTCATCCCCTTCTCTCTTTCCACCAGGGTCTGCTCTTAGCCTGGGGACCCCCATCCTGCAGTTCTCGGTATCTGCCACGAGGTGGCGGCCAACGCACCGACTGATCCTGAGTTAGACCAGCCGACTGGCGGCGGATTCCCACTCCACCCCTCCCGGCCCGGAGCAGAGGCCAGCTTCGGCAGAGGGCTCTGGAAGGACTATGGATCTGGTGCAGATTGGGTGGGAGAAGAAAAGGGAGGGTGGAGGGGTGCCAGGAGGCCGGGATAAACAATGAGAAACCCAAGGGGAGAAATCGTAGGGACTCCTGATACCCGGAAACCTGGCCCACACGCCGGGGTCCCGGGAAAGCAGGGCACAGGGTGCTCAGCAGAGGCCTGGTAAACCGGCCAGAGGCGGCCTGACATAGGGCTGAGGCCGAAGCAGAGGCGAACTACAGGACCAGGTCCCTGAAAGAGCCTGCACCACCTACCACTATGAGATGAGAGCCATTTCCCCCAGCGATTCCCCAAAAAGAGAGAAAGGGAAGGCTTCAGCCACCCCCCACTGCTGTCCCGATCCAGCTGATACCCACGAAGGGGAGCACAGCCCTGCTGGGGGGCAGCAGGGAAAACAAGAAGAGACACACACACACACACACACACATACACACATACACACACACACACGCGCGCGCACACACACACACACACACACACACACACAGCGTGGTTTAGAAAGGGATTGCTGGGGACCCAAGAGCAGGAGGATGAAGCTAGGAGGCCTCCCAGACGGGGAGGGTATGCAGCAGTATCCCAGGGCTGAGGAAGCGGCCATGAGGAGAGGACCCAGGGCTGAGAAGCACAGTGAGGAGACCAGACAGCGTCCTGCAGGGTGAGAAGGAAGAACAGTGGGGGGCAGGAGACCTCCAGGCCCAGCCAGGAAGGAGTCACTCCAGGCAGAGCCCCACCCTGGCCCAGGGACCCCCACTCCCACCCACCCCCATAAAGCCCAGAGACCAGCAAAGACACTTGGGTCTTCCAGATGGGGCACAAGAAAACTCCCAGACCAGGAGTCAAAGGCCTGCGCTTCTCAGGGAAGCCACCATATAGCAGAGACCCTGGCCCCCATCCGTCTGGAAGGAGGGTGGGGACGTATGTTCACAAACCCTTCTGAGAGAGAGGGTCTGTTGGTGACTGCCCTCCTGGGGAATCTCTCTGTGACCCACCTGGTTTAGACCTGCATTCTCAGCGTCCCTGTGCCCCAGACCGACTCCCCCAGCCAGAAGACACTATTCTTATGCTGCAGGGAGAGGGTGAGAACCAGGTTCCCACTTCACAAACTTAGCAGGGGACTGTTGGGCATCAGGTATGGACGAGGATGAGAGGTTAGACTTGTGGGAGAACTTCCCCCACTAGTGGCCTGACACGCAAACCTCAGCTTGTGTGCAAGTGAGAATATAGACGTGGCGTTATCAGGTTCCAAGGGACAGAGAGGTTGATGAGAGAAGTTTCACTGTAGCTTGATCCTCCCAGCATCAGAAGGCTACAACTCTGGAGATGCTCCCAACCTAAGGCAGCGTAGCATGAGTCTCAGTTAGGAATACCGTGAGTCTCGGTTAGCAAGTGCAGGAGGGTCAGAAGCTAATTCCCAGAGTCTGTGGAGAGAGGTGGCAGAGAGAAGAGATTATTAAACTGTCTGCTGTCCAGCCACCCACCCAGGGCAATACCTCTAAACTCTTCCAAGTCAAGCCCCATGTGGAGGCCTCAGGACCCAGAGCCCAGTGGGCCTCTGACCTGGGCCCCTGTTGCCATCCTCCTGCCCTGGCAGGGCAAAGACACTCCCAACTGAGGCTCCCCGTGTACCTTACCCAAAGCAGAAGCAGCCTTCCTCTCCTGGCCCACCTCCTTACCCCGTGGACCACCTCTGGGAGACCGTCAGTCATTTGGACAAATCACAGACAACTTCAAATGAATCTCCAGGCTCCCCTGAGACAAGACACATGTACACATATGCACATATTCACTCTGCACATAGGCCCACATTCATACATATAGACATAGACCTTCAAAATGCACACCTCCACACACACTGGTATGACACATTCGTACAGAGATGTATACAAACTTACACACATATTCATCTTTTCACATACACACACACACACACACACAATCCTTTTCTGCTAAGAATCTACAGACCAGCCCTATAGATTTTAGAGGCTTTGATGTCTAGGGACACACGTAACCTCACAGGAAACCTATTTTTTCCAGCCCAAACCAGAGCCTCTTTGCTATATTCTCTTTCCTGCCTATCCAGACCGTGGAAGATGAGCTTGCAAAGATCATTCATACATACAAAAGACACTTTTGAAAACATATCTACCAGCCACTGTGCAAGCAGGTGTGGCAGCAATTTAAAAGGGTAAGACTGTGGAGGAGGGACCAAGAGCTCAGGAGTCAAGGATCTGAGTTCAGATCCTGCCTTTGTCTCTTTCTAAGCTGTGTGATCTTGGACACATTGCATAACCTCTCTGAGCCTCAGCAAGGGGGCGTTAATAAAACTTACCCAATAAGGGCCGGGGATATAGCTCAGTGGTTCCGGTGCCTGTCTTGCAAGTGCAAGGACCCAGGTTCGATCCCCGGTACCACATACAATACTGGGTGTGGAGACTCACACCCAGCAGCAATCAGTACCACATACCACATTGCCAGGCATGGTGGTTCACAACCGTAATCCCAGCACTCGGGAGGCAGAGGCAGGAGGATTGCTGTGATGTGAGTTTGAGGCTGAGCTCAGGGCCAGCCTGAACCACAAAGCGAGACCCTGTCTCAAAAAACCTTAAAAGAAAAAAAAAAAAACTTACCCAATAATGCTGTGAGGATTAAAAGACTAGCAAAGCCTCCGTTAGCAATGGCCCCACCCTGAAAATCGACCTTCCTCCCGTCCCTTGTCCCTGTGGAGGGTATGGGGAGAGCATCTCCCCAGCACCTCCCAGGCCTTGGCGGCTGAAACAGCATCTCAGTCTCCTCCAGCCTCGGACCCCTCAGGTGAGCACACCTCAGGAAACTTGATCCTGGACTTGGCCAGCTCCTCCGACTCCCTGCCCTCCGCTCCCGCCCCTCCTGGTCCATCATGCCTCTCGCCCGTTTGCAGGTCGCGTTTTCCGTAATAACCTTTAATGCGGCTGGCCACGGCCCAAATGTTCGCGATGGAGCGCTGGGCCCCGCGCATCAGATGGACGATGAAGTGTTAATCATCCCCCAGGGAGCCGTCCCGCGGAAAGTCGTCATTAATTTCTCTGAATTACACCAATTCCGAGACATTCTTTATGGACAGACAGTGCGGGAGACAGTTATATGACAGGACTTGCTGTGCTAAGCAGATGTGGGAGAGATTGCGTCGTCCCATGAATACTAAACAATCGCTCCGAAGAAGCCCCCCCAGCTCCTGCACAGAGCCGGGACTGGATCCAGCTCGCCCCCACTTGATGGGCGCGTCCCTTCCTGCAGGTGCCTGGGGCTGGGACACGGGCTGCGCCCCTACCGCCGCTCAGGCGCTTCCTTAGATCCTCCCCAGTCAGGCCTCAAGCCTCAGGGCAGGAAGTGGCCCTGGGGCTGCCTCCTTCCTGAGACCCTCCAAGGACCCACAAACCCCTGGCTTTCTTTGCCACAGCCTTTGCTCCCTTCACCACTCCCAAGGCCTGAGCCGCTGCCCCTCCTGCTGTCCCCCTCCCACCCTCCTGGGCTCTGCACCCGAGTCCCTGAGTGTCGGTCTCGCGCTGTCCCGCCTGGGCTCCTCGCCTCCCCCTGCTGCCCGTCTCTCCCACCGCAGCCTCCAGCACCTGCTCTGCTCCCCACCTGCCTGCCTCCCACCAGACAGCCTTCCCTCTCTGTCCTGCTCTCTGGCCCACCTCCCACGTCCCATCACCTCATCCCCCCACCTGGCTGGACCCACCATTCTGCCCCATTTCAAGGCATTTCTCCTCCTTCTGCTCTCACGCCGCCTCTCCCTCCCGTCAGAATTGGGGAGCAGAGGGTGAGGCTGCGGTAGGATGGAAGCAAGATTTGCCCCTTTTTCTCTCTGCCCTCCGCCCTGGATCCTGGTCAGATACTGGGGCGGGGGCTACAGACACTTCCCCACAAGCAAAGCGTTGGGCAGCCAGGGGCGGGGAGAGGACAAGGGTGGCCGGCCGCAAACCTCCTCGGGCCATGGTCACACCTGGGGAGCCCCGCCCACTTGGGAGCCCCGCCCACCCATAGAGCCCCGCCTCCCGATCGGGAGCGGCCCCGCCCACAGGTGCTCTGCCTGGGCCCAGCCCCGGCGGCGCCGAGCCACAGGCCTAGTGGAGGGCAGCGGGGCACCCGGGCTGCTCCCCCGGAGGTCGTCCCCCGCCCTGCGGGAAGGCAGGCTCCGCCTCAGCTCGCTGTGCTGGTTTAGGCGAGAGGAGGACAAGTGCGCCGCCTCTGCGTCTTTTCTCCTCGCAGATAATTTATGTCTGAGAGCGGAGCAGATGGCGGGTAATTTAGCAATTACGGTGTGCGGGAAACGGGACTCGCGCCTCGACATGGAAGCCAGGGTCCCGCCGCAGCCTCATCCGGCTTCCTGCCCACTTTCTCTAGTTTGTGCCCTACCCCCTCCTAGCCCGAGGCACAGATTTCTGCCCAACAAACAAGAAGGGCCCTTCTGTGCAGTGGAAGTTCTTCCTGCCCTCTTACCTGAATCTCTCTTGCTGCCATTCGTGATCACGATCATACTGCCTGGGAAATTGTGAGGCTCTCTCCCAACTTTCTCCTCTCCCCCAACTTTCTCCTCTCCCCCCATCTTTAGGTTTTGTGTAGTATTTCTTCCAAATATCTGGGTACCAGATCATGGGTTTCAGAAGAGTTTCTGGGCTTCAAGGTCAACATGAGGCCTGAGGGGTCTGAGTCCGTCCGTGGCTGTGAGGGGAGCAGTGATTCCAGGGTGAGGGAGGTAGGAAGGCGCCCTGTGCACGCCTGAGTGTGTAAGATGTGTGAAATGGCTGCGAAGCTGGACCTCCAGACTGAGGAAGAGCAGGTGGCAGGAATGTGGCGCCAAGGGCCCCAAGCACCTGTGCCCCCCACTCCCTCCTCTCTCGACCCTGCGAAAGGGTGCTGTGAGACAGGGCCCCCACCGGAAGACCCCGCCTCAGCAGGGGCCGAGGCTCCGACCAAGAGGCTGCACCCCACGCACGGCCTTGCCCAGCCGGGGCCCCAGGTCTCTGGAGTGTACTCTGAGCCTTCCTCTTCTACTGTAGCCTGCGTGCTTCCATCCAGACAGGACCTTAGGTGACCTCAGCGTCTGAAGGGCTGGGGTCTGGGGGCTTTGAGAGACACCCCACCCCTTTCCTAGCTCCTCCTCATTCCAAGTGATCAGAGAAGCACTAATTAATTAGCGTGTGCAACCAGCCATGGGCTCGATCTCGTTACTCACCACAGGGACTCGCTGTTAACACACCAGACCCCCGGGACGCGGGCACACACCAATTACACAGCTAGCAGCCCAGCTAATCACAGCTCCCGGTGACCATGGGGCTCACAGAGGAATCCCCAACGACTCGCGCGTGCACACGCCTAGCACCTTCCATGCTGCTGCCTTTGGGCACAGGAGGCTGGTGGGAAGGAGGTGAAGGCCGCCTGGGAAAACTGTGTCTCCTTGGGAAACAGGAGGTCAGCCACAGAGACGCTGAGGGGAAAGTGAGAATGAAAAGTCAGAGCAAAAGGAGAATTTTCTCACTAATCACCTTGGGCTGTAAATGATCGCTATGAAATGATTAACTATATAGCAAGAGGAAGTGCTGGTTAGACTGCAAGAAAGACTTCCCTGTGAGGAGGAGATAGGGTAGGACTGAACCTAAGGAAAGGCCTCCTTTCTCACTATGAGAAGCAGGCAAGAGAAGAGTGTGACTGAGGAGGAGAGGAAGCCAGGAGCAGTTCCACGAACCCAGGCATCGGGTGCCACCCTGTCCCACACTCTAGTTTAAGGGTGCACAAGGCGGCAGTCCCACCAGACACCGATAGACAGCTTCCCTCCCACACACATCCCACTGACTTTGCCATTCTGCTGTCAGTCCACAGCTTCTCCAAGATTTAACATATTGACTCTCCGAGCTGCAGAAAATTGAATTTTCTTCATTACGACTGTCTCCAACAAAAGCTACTCATAAATTCCCTATCTTTTCCGGGCTTCCCACCCCCTCACCAGCCAACATCTCCTCAGGGGATTCACATATTTGAACATACAATTCACATGGGTGTAAAGTCAAGCGTGACCAGCGTTCCCCCTGCTCACGGCTTTCACCGAGACTGGCCATCCACCCATCCCTCACTGCCATGCAGATCTCCAGGCTAATCCAGAGCCAGGTCACTGGCCCCAGAAAGCAAGGTGCATGCCCTCCACCAGGTCCCCCCTGCTATGGTCTTCATCCCCACACCCCAGCAGACACAGCAGCTCCTTCCAGAGGCTGGAAAGGCCCAAAGCCTCGGCCCACACCTGCACTTCTGTACCCTCCCAGTCCCCTCTCAGGGTCACTCCTACACAGGACAAACTCCTATATGCTGAGAGGCCACCTTGGGGCCACCCAGGCATAGCCCCTGTTGACACTCCCCCTAGGACATGCCCAGTATGCCAGTCCACAGGCCCTGTGCAGACCTGGAGAGAGGATAGGAGACATCTCCGAGGCCCTCGTGACTGGCTCCACCTGCCCTGTCTCCTCCCAGCTCTGCCTCTTCCCACACACACGTTCAGAAGCCCAGGGCCTCAGCGATCCTGCAGGCACGAGCAGCCTTCTACTGTCCTGGGGGTCAGCACGCACCGCCCCCAAGTGTGCTCTCCTCAGCTGACTCTGAAATGGAGCTGAGGGAGGCCACGGCTATTTCTTTTGGTACCTGTGCCAGCCTGGCAGCTGAGGCTGTAATAGATGGGCAAGCGGCCAGGCTGATGGCCAGCACCATGTGGCTTGTGCTCAGGGCTAGATTGGGGCGGGAAGTGGTGGGCTAGATGCCCGGGCACTCCACCCTCCAAAATGCCACACAATCTGTGAGTGAAAAGAGACAGAAAGAGGGGCCCATATAGATACAGATGAGGGTACCCCCCGAGACAAGCCTAAGCCATTTTCTGACCCCCAGACAGCTGCTCCCTTCCCTAAACCCCAACTCACTACAAAAGGAAGTTACCATGAAATGGAAGAGGGAAGCCTCAGTTACTGTCTTCTCAGCTCTGACCACCCCAGTGCAGGGACTGTGAGAGAGCAACTAGCAAGCAGGATGATGACCGTCTGTCTATTAAGAGGTGTGCCTGGATTTTAACATGAGCAAATGCAGAGAAACACCTATTGTCTTTGCAACTTCCACCCTCCCCTTCATGAAACTAATGCTGTGTGCACATACATGCTCACGCACACACACACAAGTGCACAGAATCTTTATAACTGTCAACATTTTTCTCTCAGCATCTGAGTTCCTAAACCATCCTCCATCTTTTTAGCCAACTACAGTGGTGCACATCTGTAGTCCCAGCAACTCAGGAGTTCAAGGCCAGCCTAGGTGAGACTTCGTCTCAAACAAACAAAAAAACATAAAGTAAAAGAAAAAATTGGAAAAAGAGAAAGATGGCCAGGAAGAGAGAGGTCCCTAGTCCCAAGAACAGCCTTCTGGAGATTTAGTGGTGCTTTAAAACCCATGTCCAGAAGCAGAATGGTCTCCCTCTCCCTGTCCTCCGCAGGCCCATCCTACACCTGCTCCTTCTGCCCAGGTTCCCACCCCAGGGACAGATTACCTTCTACTCTGACATCCAAGCCAGGTTCCTGGAAGAGCCAGCTTTGACTCTTCCACTCTCCTTAGGTTGGCTGAGACAGCACAAAGGAGTCTGTTGCATGTGTCCTGCAATTAAAGTCACATATGTTTTTTTAGGCTAAACTTAACTCTCTCTTAGGGCCACAGGTCTACAGGTACCAAAATGACCTGTAAAAAGCAAAATGTCTATCTTCCCTTCCTTGACCCCCCCCATGGCACCCAGGCTACCTCGTAGATCACACTCTCCCTCCTGTCCTACGGGCCAAACCCAGGGCCCCCACAGCCCATGCCAGTGCACTGATCTGTACGTCCTGCCCCTGCGCAGCTCCTGGTCTGTGCTCCTGGCTGCATTCTCTCTAGCAGATGAGCAATTGGTTCTAAACTGCTCTCACTGCATTCCATGTTCTAGAGTTAACCCCTCTGCTCCCTCAGCCCTCCCTGCACAGCCAGTCCCCCCACAGGGCCCTGGTCTAAAACTGCCAGAAATGTGGTAGAACTGCAAAGTACAGGAGATCAGTGACTTACATTATAACTGTAACACAGCTGTTATTTTCCTGGCAGGGTAAACATTTCCAAGCTTTTAATTGGTAGAATATAAGAATAAAGGAAAAAACAATAAAGAGATTAGATAAATAACATAGTGATGCCTCATCTCGAAAAAGAGAAAAAGTTGGGCTAGGAATTTAGCTCAGTGGTTCTGGTGTCTGCCTGCCAAGTGTAAGGTTCCAAGTTCAATCCCCAGTAAATCCATACCACAAGGCCAAGCGTGGTGGCTCACGCCTGTAATCCTATCACTCAGGAGGCAGAGGCAGGAGGATTGCCATGAGTTCAAGGCTAGCCTGGGCTACATAGTGAGTTCGGAGCCAGTCTGAACTACAAAGCGAGACCCTGTCTCCAAAAAAAAGAGAAAAAGTTAATGATTTCTCTACTTCCTACAAAGTCCACATTTGGGAAATATTAATAACAGTCTATAATATCTGATAACATTATTTCTGCATTTTCTTTCTTTTTTGAGGTCGGATACTGGGATTTAACCAGGATCTTCGCATTGAGCTACACCCCAACCCTCTTTTTATCTTTATTTTGAGACAGGGTTTCATTGAATCTCTGTGTTGCCCACTCTGGGCCTGACCTCGCAGTCTTCCTGTGTCAACCTCACCAAGTGCTGAGGTTACAGATCTGCGTATTTTCAAACACCTACCAGAGTAGGTGTCAGGCAGAGTAAACATTTTCAAGCTTTTAATTGGTAGAATATAAGAATAAAGGTAAAACAATAAAGCAGCATGATTATGATTAGATAAATAACATAGTGATGCCTCATCTCAAAAAAGAGAAAAGGTTGGGCCAGGAATTTAGCTCAGTGGTTCTGGTGTCTGCCTGGAAAGTATAAGGTCCCAAGTTCAATTCCTGGTAAACCCATACCACAAGGCCAGGCGTGGTAGCTCACACCTGTAATCACAGCACTCGGGAGGCAGCAACAGGAGGATTGCTGTGAGTTCGAGGCTAACCTGGGCTACATGAGTTATGTGAGTTCAGGGCCAGCCTCACACATAGCAGGCACTCAGGAAATACCAGCCTTTATTTTCTAAGAAAGTATGCTGTTATACTGCAGAAAGTATAAGTTGTGGAATAAGATTGTTTTCAGAGCCTTTTGAGCAAGTTACTCTTGAAGTCTCGGTTTCTTCAGTTATCAAGTTTGGCCAGCCCTTGGACCCAGCAATGATTCAGTAAGGAATGGCATCTCTTACACAAGAGGCCTGCAGCATCCCCTTCCACAAACTCTAGCGTGCCCTTCAAAGATCATGCCAAATTTCCTCATTCCCCTGGTCAGAAGTTAGCTATTTTCTGAAAAAAATTAACAGTCCCCTATTCTTCCAAACTTAAAGTATTCTTTGAACTCTATAACTTCCATCTGTCTTCACAATATCATTCCTTTCGTTTATTAATTAGGTGGTAAATGCCTGTAACCCCAGTTTCTCAGGAGGATAAGGCAGGAGGGCCACAAGTTTGAAGCTAGCCTGGTCCAGTTAGCAAGATCCTACCTCAAAATTTAAGGATGTAGGGCCAGGGAGTTAGCTCAGTGGTTCCAGCACCTGTCTTGCATGCACAAGGGCCAGGATTCGATTCCCCAGTAACCACATACAATACTGGGCATGGAAACTCAAGCCCAGCAGCAACCAGTACCACATACCACAGTTCCAGGTGTGGTGGCTCACTCCTAACTCCTATAATCCCAGCACTCAGGAGGCAGAGGCAGGAGGATGGCTGTGATGTGAGTTTGAGGCTGAGCTCAGGGCCACCCTGAACTACAAAGCGAGACCTTGTCTCAAAAAAGAAAAAAAAAAAAATTAAGGATGTAGGGCCAGGAATTTATCCAGTGGTTCTGGTGCCTGGCAAGTGCAAGGACATGAGTTCAATCTTTGGTACCAAAAAAACAAAAACCCTCAAAATTTAAGAATGTAATAGAGGCCTAGGGATATAGCAGCTGAGAGGTAGATCTCTTGGCTAGCATACACAAGGCCCTACATTCAATTCCCAGTACCACATGGAACAAAAAAAGAAAGAAACCATCGGTATCTAATGTCTTATTCCTGATGAGAATCAAGTCAAAACCTTTAAACTTGATGAAACAATTAAGAAAATACTATCTATTATTTAATGGTCAAGTAAGTTAAAAATTCTGGATTCGGATTCGTGGGCAACTCTCTGCCAAGTGATAAGTCAAGTACCCGGGTTCTTCCTATCTTGCAGCTCCACGATCCTTAACACAAGACTTTCAAGATCACTGAGCATAAAGTATCTGCATGAAGCCCAAAAGGAAAGAAAATAGAACGCCTCCCCTGTTAGGAAGGTTCAGAGGCTAAATCTGGAGAACGGAAGACATCAGTTAAAGGAGAAACTAGAAAATGTGATCCAGGGCCAGGGATGTAGCTCAACAGGACACCACCTGCCTGGCGAGCATGAGGCCCTGAGTTCGATCCCAAGTACTGAGAGGGAGAGAGAGAGAGAATGTGATCCAGCTGTGTGTCCAAAAAGTGAGTTTTGATAAATACATAACGGGCTCTGCCTCACTTGGTATTTAAGATAGTCTACACTCCGGCTTAAACTACCCCTGGCTTAAACCTACCTTTCATAACTGAAGAAACAGAATTATTCTCTCAAAGATATATCAGTCAGCTTTGCTGTAATGACCAACTCTGAGAGCTCAGTGACATATAACAACAAAGGTTTATCTCTGACTTACATGTAATGAGGACTGCACTGTGTGTGCTTCATAAGGCTTCTCAGCCCAGTGCCAGGCAGCGGGAGCAGCCCTCCTAGGGAATATGCCCATCCTAGTGCAGAGAAGACAAACAAGACAAAACTCAGGTGCTCCAATACAGTGTAATTCATGTCTGCTCAATGCCATCCACCAAAACATGACCAAGCGCAAAGTCAACAAAATAAGGTATACACCCCTACAGGAGATGAAGTAAGCCGCATGGCAATGCACAGTGAAGGAGAGAGGAAATAATTTCTAACTTCAGCCTACACGCCATCTTCCATTCTGAAGTACATGGCAGATCTTCCTAATTAACCTCAGCATTTTTCTTTTAAGAGTCCTTCCCAGTGCACTCCAGGTTGTTATTACCAATGATCTGAGGTTTTATTTTAAGTTACAATTAATGTGTTTTTTTTTGTTTGTTTAGTGTGTTTTTGTTTTTATTTTTTTAAAGACAAGGTCTCACTTTGTAGTTCAGGCTGGTCCTGAACTCAGCCTCAAACTCAGCAGTCCTCCTGTCTCTGTCTCCCAAGTGCTGGGATTACAGGCGTGAGCCACCATGCCAGGCACTGTGGTATGTGGTAATTATTGCTGCTGGGCATGAGTCTCCACGCCCAGTATTGTATGTGTTTACCAGGGATTGAACCCCGGCCCTTGTGCTTGCAAGACAGGCGCCAGAACCACTGAACTAAATCGCTGGCCTTCTCAGGGAATTTTTATGCCTTGATTAACAGCACTGTCTTTAGAATGATGAGAGCTAATATCACACACCAGAATTTTTGGGACGTGAATATAGTATACTATTTGTGTTTGAATCCCAATTATACCACTTACTACTGGGTGGCCTCAGGCACATGACTTAATTATGTGTCAATCTCATCATATGTAAAGTAGGAATAATAATAGGCCCCACTATATAAAGCTGTTTAAAGACATTGGGAACAAACAATAAATAGAAGTTCTAGCTAAGACTGAGTTCTCTTATATGCCTTTATTTTGAGACAGAGACAAAACACAAGAACACTTGAAACTTGAGTGTACCAGGACCCTCATCCAATAACTTGTTCCCTGACTAATAAAACTAATGACATAGATATGTCCCCTCGGTGGGTGTGCACCTCAGTAACTTATTAAGTGCTTGCAGATCTTCAAACAAATCATACTGAGTGAAGGTACCAGGAACCCTATTCTGTCACTAAAGAAAAACACTACCAAAAAAAAAAAAGGAAGAGGCAGAGACTCCAGAATTTAGGCAGAGAATTAAAGCACTGGGTAGTGAAGAAGAAGAAATCAATCTGCAGACCACAATCCTTTAATACAGAGACTGGGAGAAAGGTAATTCTGAAAACTCAGATTTAAGGACTGGAAAATGCCCAGATCTTCAAGGTGACTGATGGTGTGGGAGGAGTGTAAATATTTCACATCTTCTGAATAAAAACCAGAGCAACAACCTGTATTGTTACCCTAATTAACTTAAGCCAGTTAAAAGGCTTGGACAAACAGGCCCCTCTAAGTGGTTTGTTTGTGAGTTGTGACATAGCCTGAATCACACTAGGCACCCTTTTTAAAATCACGCCCCTCCTTCTAATGGCTCCTGCTCTCTCCTCATTTTCTTCCTAGACACAGAATCCACTCTAGAGGGCCCCTGTCTAAGTGTACAATGTGAGACCCTTTGGCCCTGAAATGTTCGAGTTGGAAGAAAATGACCAACTGTACGCTTAATACATAATTTAAACCCAAGGCTGTTCCTGAGGTTAAGGAAAAAAAGAAATTGCAACCACAGTTTTATGTTTCCCACCACTAAATGGTAGAGTTGTGACATAGTGACAACAAAGGATTCAGAAACCCTAGGAGAATTATGCTTTCATAGCTTTGACACTTCAAACCAGTTAGCTAGTGTGGGATTTGGTTTCTTCCTCTGTAAAGAGTGAATAACTTGGGAATGGGGATTTAGCTCAGTGGATCCGGTGCCTGTCTTACAATCGTAAGGAACCCGGTTCGATCCTCGGTATCCACACACAATCCTGGGCATGGAGACTCAGGCCCAGCAGCAATCAGTACCACATACCATAGTGCCAGGCGTGGTGGCTCACACCTGTAATCCCAGCACTCGGGAGGCAGAGGCAGGAGGATTGGGGTGATGTGAGTTTGAGGCTGAGCTCAAGCGAGACCCTGTCTCAAAAAAACCTATAAAAAAAAAAGAGTGAATAGGGCCGGGGAGTTAGCTCAGTGGTTCCGGCGACTGTCTTGCAAGCGCAAGGGCCCGGGTTCGATTCCCCGGTAACCACATAACAATACTGGGTGTGGACCACACCCAGCAGCAACCAGTACTACATACCACAGTGCCGGGCGTGGTGGCTCACGCCTGTAATCCCAGCACTCGGGAGGCAGAGGCAGGAGGATTGTGATGTGAGTTTGAGGCTGAGCTCAGGGCCAGCCTGAACCACAAAGCGAGACCCTGTCTCAAAAAACCTTAAAAAAAAAAAAAAAGAGTGAATAACTTACAGGTGGTTGTGAAAAGGGAATCAAGAGGCCGTCCCTAAAGATGTCCTGCCCAGTATAAAACACTTCCACCCCAACCAAAGTGCGCTACAAACCAATCGCCCCCCCAAAGTGCCACCCGCACCCCCTGAAGAATCATGGGCTGTGAAGTCCTTTGGTGGCCACACCCTCGTGGGCTGTCACGGAAGTGAGGACTACGCCTCCCAGGGTGCCATGCAAAGGCTGCCGCCGATACCGCCCTCTGTTTCGCCTCTGGCGCTTGGCTTCCTGGGATGTGTAGTTCTTGAGGAATCTAGCTGGGCAGCCATTGGACGCGAAAGAACCACACAACCCAAAACCCCTCGCGCGCACCTTTCCTCCGCCCCTTCTGGAGTCGGAGTGCTGTTTTTGTTGTTGGTGAAAGGTGAGGGGAACAGCTGATCGTCTGTGGGGTAAGAAACTTGACCTAATTGCGGGAAGGGGGGGACTTTCTAAGGGCCACCCCGCTTTCCAGTCTGTGAAAAGATCATCTGAGGGAACTGTAGGAGGAATGTGAGCGAGCATTTGGGTTTTAATACTTTACGTACTGGTGAAGCCACCCCCGTGTTTTGGGTGTTCTTGGTTTCAAGGGGGCCGTGATCAGGGAGGGTGCCCCCTCTTTGTCCCCACTGCCTTCTGAGACCTACTCCCTAAAGCTTGGTACGATTAGGGGAGTTTGAAGGAGCTGGAGTCTTTGCTTCATCTCTTCTAGGCAAGACTTGGCCCTCACAAATCCCCCTCTGTCTCCTAAATCTAAAGGCCTGTACTATGCTGAAGCCCTGAGGGGAGACTTTTCAAGATGTAGAATGCCAAGGAACTCTGAGGCCTGTAGAGTTGGAAACAAGACACGAGCGCACTTCATGTGAATATCTCAATCTGGCTACACATAGTAACATACACTTGAACTGCCCAGAACTTTCAGGCGTGGAGAATGTTTGCAGCTGTTATGGGTTTTCTATGTGGGAAGTATGTGGGAGCTACCGAGGCATAGATCTTTTCTATGTTTACACTCTTCCTTCCAGAATTGTATTTGGGGGAAAAAATGGGCTAGTTTTACCAGGGATTTTTCAGAAGTGAAAATTCAAAGAAACCTCGTCTTCAATTCAGTCTCTACTTTGGAAGGAGAAGTTGCTCTTTTTTATATTGCTAGCCTACCTTTCCTTTTCCACTGAGTTTCTATTTGTCTTTTAAAGTTCCTCCCCCACCCCTTCAGCCTGGTGTGGGTTCGCAGTGCTTTGGGAATGTGCATATGACTGATGGTGGTGGCTGATTGGATGCATCAACCTTACTGACATAGGAAGCAGGTTAGTGGGCTGGAAAGGAGAGATGAGAAGAGGGCTGGTGCGCAGCCCTGGGCTGAGGAGTTCTCTGGATTGTTGTTATTGCTATCTGTCTTCACCCCACCCTCCTATTTTCCAATTAACTCTCTCTAGCTACCTTGGAACATCCCTTCCTCTCAACCTCATCTTATAACATATTTTCAACCACCAATTCAGGCAGATGGCAGGATTCAAGCACTTAGAATCGAAGCTAAGAGTATCAGAGAGAAAGGAGGGAATAGTAAAGCCAGATCAACATCCATTCAGACCAGTAGGTTTCTGCACCTGCTCTAGGCAAGAGTTGGAAAGAAAATGTACGATTCTTTTTAAACTGTTTCTTCTCTTTCTCAACATAAATGTACACACCCCATGCTTGAGGCCCCTTACTTTCCATTCAGGTCTGTCCCCTACCCAGGGGTGGGGCCTTCCTGGCTTCAAGCCCCCACATTCCATCTCCCCACAGCATCGCGTTCTTGCTGAGTGTTTCACTCCACCCTTGAAGCTGCCGCCTCCAGAATTCTTGACTTCCTGGAATTATGAAGTTGAGAGACAGAACCTGTCTTTCCTTATATCCTGCCCTTCCTTTTGTTTGTTAGAAGAGAACTGAAGCTTTGTGCTTCCCTAGAATTCATGAGGGTAGACAATGAGGGGTAGGGAAATCGACTGAGGGCTCAGTGGCCAGGATGCGCCTGTTGGTCTTCATCGCCATTCCTAGCCCTATTTCAGCCCTGAGGACTCAGTCATTCCTTTCAGAGATGCTACTTTCAGGTGTCACAGTCCATTCCTCGGTACAATTGAGTTGGATCAACCAGCTCAGGAGTAGAAGTGGAGACCTGCTCAGAATGAGAGGACCTCACACCATGGCTGGTTTTGACTTCATGAGCCAAAAGATGTGGAGGAGGAGATAGAGAATGGAGGCTAGAATTTGGAATGCTCAAGATTAAGAGATAAGAAGGACTGAGAAGGGCAGAGCTGGGGATACTGAGACTAGATCAGTGCAGCAGTAAAAACTGAGTAGAAGTTAGAACTGACCTCTAGAGAAGACCTACAGGCCAGAAAGACAGCACAACACAAGGTGGGTACTGACATAGACAGCCTAGGTCCAAGGTAAGAATGGTATCTATAAAAGGTCCGGTAACAGTTCTGGACTGGGAACCAGGTGTGCCCCCCTCTTCAGGTGAAGTGGCAGGGTTTAAAGGTGGGTCAGGTTGGAGTTGGGGGAAGGGAGGTGAAGTGGAGAGACTTCAGGCTATCAACCATTTCTTTTCTAGGAGAGCACATATCCCAAGGACAGGATGGAAGAGTCATCACTAAGTCGGGGACGGGCCCGGAGTGCAGTCAACTTTCTGAATGTAGCCCGAACGTACATTCCCAACACCAAGGTGGAGTGTCACTACACTCTCCCCCCAGGCACCATGCCTAGTGCCAGTGACTGGATTGGCATCTTCAAGGTATCCTTGGCACCCCTTTTGGCTCGGGTTTATAGGGAATGGACTCATTGGAATACGAAGAGTGACTAGGTTCTTAGATTTTCAATCTAAGTTGATAGAAGAAAGAAACAAGTCCAGAAGCCAGTGTGTAAGCAAAACTCACCTTCTCCTCATCTTAGCCTTGCTCTCTCCTGACAGATCAGTGTTCCCCTCCCTCTTATCACCTCTGTCACTGTTACACCATCTTGGACCCTCATTCAGTCTCTCCATAGATGGTAGGTGCTTCACCTCGCCTCTCACCATACCTTGGGCTTTCACAGGTGGAGGCCGCCTGTGTTCGGGATTACCACACTTTTGTGTGGTCCTCGGTGCCTGAAAGTACAACTGATGGTTCCCCTATCCACGCCAGTGTCCAGTTCCAAGGTATGCAGGAAGATGGAAAACAAGGAGGAGTCAAGGGTTTAGAAGAAGGTTTGGATGTGGATAGTGGGCACAGAGGACAAGGAAAAATGATTGCAAATAACTATAATACGAGCCAGGCATGGTGGCACACACCTGTGGGCCCATCTACTTGAGAGACTGTAGTAGGAGGATTACTTGAGCCAAGTTCAGGGCCAACCTAGACAATATAGTGAGATCATGTCTTAAAAAAAAAAATAGGGACCTCTAATGAGAAAATATCCAACAGGCATCAGCAGATAAGGAGTCATAAGATTTTCACAAGGACTTAAAGACAGAAGAGTCTTAGGAGAGCATCTGGTTCTCCCACCTACTCACAGGAGAACTCCTCTTATAGAATTGAAGGGTAGGGAAGAGGATGGGTGGAAGACTTTGAGAGACCTCAGTTCCAACTTCAGCTTTCACTCTTAGAGCTGGGTATCCTTGGACAAATGACTTAACCTCTCTGTGTCTATTATCTAACAGTAAAAGATGAATTCCTGGATTATAAAGAAGATTTTAAATGTTAGAGATAAAAATGTTAGCATAGTATTTGGTACATGGTGAGCACCCAGTAAGTGCCAGCTAGCACTGTGATGATTGTCAGAGCTGGGAGCGGGTTTGCGAAGGAGGAGAAGAGGGAAGAGAATATCCAAAGGAAGGATAGCCTATATGCGGTGAAGAGTAAAGAAACAGTAAATGGGGTAGGGAGCTGTGGGAGACTGGGTAAGGGGGTAGATCCAAGAACAATGGAAAATATGGCTTGCTAGGAAGAAAAGGAACCTGCTGACTCGAGAAGGCCAGGAATCATCCTGGGGTGTTGGGTCTGTACTTCTCACAGCCAGCTACCTGCCCAAACCCGGAGCCCAGCTCTACCAGTTCCGATATGTGAACCGCCAGGGCCGAGTATGCGGACAGAGTCCCCCCTTCCAGTTCCGTGAGCCGAGGCCCATGGATGAGCTGGTGACCCTGGAGGAGACTGATGGTGGCTCTGACATCCTGCTGGTTGTCCCCAAGGCCACTGTGCTGCAGGTGAGAGAAGAGCAGAAGCCTTGCTCCTAGGCCAGAGGGAGGGAGGACAGCATTGCAGGGAGGACCTGCCTGCTTCACCATCCCCTCATTGATAGCCTCAGCGAAAGAACTCAGAAAGAGTTACATAAGAGAGTCTCACCTGTGATGAAGAAGACACCCACAGCCCAGAGCAACTCAGGATTTCACAAGAACGCTTGGTGAGGGCCAGGGATTTAGCTCAGTGGTTCCGCCGCCTGTCTTGCAAGCGCTGGGACCCGGGTTCGATCCCAGTTAACCACATACAATACTGGGTGTGGAGACTCACACCCAGCAGCAGCCAGTATCACGTACCAAAGTGCCGGGTGTGGTGGCTCACGCCTGTAATCCCAACACTTGGGAAGCAGAGGCCGGAGGATTGCTGTGATGTGAGTTTGAGGCTGAGCTCGGGGCCAGCCTGAACCACAAAGCGAGAACCTGTCCCAGAAAAAAACCTTAAAAAAAGAAAGGAACGCTTAGTGACCACCTTGTCTGAGCACTACATCCTGTCCTAGGGCCCAGGGCAGTGGTGGTAAACCTGTGCCAAAGAGTGTGGTTTTTCTTTTAAAACAAAAATTGTTAATGTATGAGTTGTGTTTTCTAGACTAAACCCTCAGTATTCAGGTTTCATTGGTATTCAGGTTTAATTGCAGTGTTGCCACTGTGTGATAAATAAGTGGATTTGGGTTGCTGCTTGAGCACGTGTCTCTCAAAGGTTCACCATCACTGCCCTAGAGGAGACTCCAGAGGCAGAAGGGAAGCTCTCTCAGGAACACTGAGGAGAAGAGAGGGTGGGACCTGCTTCCAGGCAAGGAGTCAGAGCAGATAGTCGGAGCCCTCTGGCCCTGTCCAGTACCTGAGCCACTGACTACATGTGCCTCTTGGCGCTTTGGATGTGACTGAGATGCTGAGGGCTAACGTATGAGCAAAATGCACTCTGGACTTTGAAGACTTGGTATTTAAAACAAGCATAAAAGATCTTCATAATTTTTATACTGACTATATATCAATAGAGGCTTATATATTGATTATATATTTAGTTAGACTGGTTAAGTAGAACACTAGAAAAATCAATTTCACATGTTCCCAGCTACTTTTGGAGTAGTTAGTAGAAAAGTGAAATTTATATGTGGCTTGTATTATATTTCATTTGAGCGAGGTAGAGAAGAATTAGGGAGTGGAGGCAGATAGTAGCAAGAAAGACTTCCAGAAGGAAGGTAAGGGCGAGGACCAGGAGGGGAGGAAGTACATTCCCAAAGCCAGAGGATGGCCTGAGAGAGGCTCAGAAGGTAAGAGCAGGTGGCCTTTCTGGGATTCAGACAGACCTTTATCCTCTAGAACCCCTAGTCTACACACAAGGAGTCAACGCAAGAGGAAGCTGGAGCTGGGTGTAATGCACAGGTGTAATCCCAGCATTCAGGAGACTGAAGCAGGAGGATCACAGTTTGGGACCAGCCTAGACTACAGGGCAAGATCCTACCCGAAAAATAAATAAGAATAGAAAGACAATGTTTAGACCTCACCTGAGTCAGAGATGTACACCTTCTACTCGTTGTTCTGTTTTCACATTCATTGTTCTCCTCCAAACTTCAAAGCAGCCAGGCACACCTGTAATCTCAGCCCTCTGAGAAGCTGAGACAGGAGGATTATAAGTTCAAACTCAGCCTGGACAACTTAGTGATTTAATGAGACCTTGTCTCAAAAAATAAAAAAGGAGATGAAGATGAAGCTTAGTGCACAGGTCGTGTGCTCCATCCCAGACTAAAGGATCACCTCATGAATGAGGACACAGAGACTTCCAGGAGTTCAGCGGTTTGTTCAGTCACATTACTAGTAAAAGTTATGTTGCTGATTTGACCAAAGGCTGTCTAACTCCAGAGCAGATCAGATAAACTTAGGTGAGTCCTCCCTTTCATCTGTGCCCGGTGCCAGAACCTTGTAGCTGCTTGGTGAGGAAGGGGCCAGGCCTAGGGCGGGAAGGTAAGAGGGAATGGCAGAAGAGTGCTGTGACTGGTGCTGTGTTGGGGTAGGCAGTGGGCAGGACTCAGCGGTACCCAGGGCTCCCCTGGCCACTTTATACCCTGTGTGACATGGCTCCCCTGCTGCAGCACACATCTGGAGGGTTACCAGGGGCAGGGCCTTCAAGTGGGTGCCTAACAGAACCATTCTCGTCCTGCCTCATCTCCCCCTGTACCCCTTCCCTCTGTAGAACCAGCTGGACGAAAGCCAACAAGAGCGAAATGACCTGATGCAGCTGAAGCTGCAGCTGGAGGAGCAGGTGACAGAGCTGAGGAGCCGAGTGCAAGAGCTCGAGACAGCTCTGGCGACTGCCACGCAGAAGCATGCAGAGCTGACAGAGCAGTACAAGGTGGGAGCTGGGCCTGGCAGGGAATAGGGCCTGAATGCTCAGCCAGCATCCAAAATCAGAACGCAGGCCAGGCCTAGTGGTACCACCTGTAGTCCCAGTCTTCTAGAGGGTTTGGGAGACAGATTACTGCAAGTTGAAGTCCAGCACAAACTACATAGCGAGACTCTGTCTCAAAAAAAAAAAAAAAAAAACCAAAGAAGAGAGGAAAAGAAAAGCACTAAAGGAGTTTTAAAATGGTTCTTCCTTCAAGGAAATAGATTTAAGGAGTAATATGTGGGATTGTACTTAATTCAAGAAGAGATACATCCCAGATTTGTAATGAAAGCTGATTCTTTGAATGTGAGAATGCTTGGGTAAGGTGGAAGTAGCCCATTCCAGGTAAGGGAATGTCCCCACATAGCTTCTCATTCAAGGAACGTGATACGGTAAAAGTGAGAGTGCTTCTCCTATACCTTTGTCTCTGTCTTTGGGAGATGAGCTTGAGTCTCCCTCTTCTGTGGGTACTTTAATCCAGGGACTTTCCCGGGCACATGGGGAGCTCTCAGAGGAGAGGGACATCCTGAGCCGACAGCAGGGAGACCATGTGGCACGCATCTTGGAGCTGGAGGATGACATCCAGACCATCAGTGAGAAAGTGCTGACCAAGGAGGTGGAGCTGGACAGGTGAGGCGCTGCCCTTGGTTTTCTGAGCCCCACCTCATTTCAGGCCAACCAGCCTGCTCTTCTACCCTGTTCCTCTGTCGCTGTTGCTTCACAGGTTCACTCAGGTACTCTAGCTACTGGGAATTCCTTTCTGCCTTGCTCTCTTTTTGTTTGTTTGTTTGTTTTTGAGATAGGTCTGGCCCTGTAGTTCAGGCTGGCCCTGAGCTCAGCCTTGAACTCAAAGCAGTCTTCTGCCTCTGCCTCCCAAGTGCAGGGATTACAGGCGTGAGCTACCACACCCGGCACTGTGGTGTGTGGTACTGATTGATGGTGGGTAATCAGTGAGTCACAATTGATACTCGATACTTGGCATTGTTGTATGTGGTTACTGAGGATCGAACTAGGAACCTTGCGCTAGCAAGGTAGGCAGTGAAACCACTAGCTAAATCCCTGGCCGTCTTTTTCTCTTCCAAATTTCCAAATGCTTTTCTGCATTTCCCATCTTCCAAAATAACTAGTTACCATGTATTCTGCAGCAAAAGCTAAGAAAGATGAGTGGAGGATTTGCAAGAAGAGAACAGATAGAATTGTCAGTGGAAGAGGGAGAGGATGAGTTTCAGATTTTACCACAGAAGAGATACAGTTAGATTCTGTTCTCTTCTTAAGAAATACTAGAACTGGTAATCCATGAACATGTGTAGACCCCACCCTTGAAAATGGCGTACATCGTAGAATCTTAGTGTTGGAAATAATATAAGCTATATAAGAGAAGGTCACCCTTAAGAGCAGCCTCTCTCAATTTGGGGCAGCTGTCACTTCTACCACATGTATAGAGCCAAACTTTATCCTCCTAGAATTTACCAATGGGCCCTGTTTTTTTAAATTTTAATTTTTATTTGTATATGTTTTCAGTATGTAGTTATCACATTCCTTGTGATTAGTTGGTACAGGTACACAACACATCTTAATTCCCTTTTCATCCCCCAGATCTAGGGTAGACTTCTGAAACCACATAAAATTTTTTTTTCTGTCATAAAGTAGTATTTTTACCAAATAGTATAAATGTTGACCATTTTCCATTTCTATCAAATGGAAATTCAAATTTTTACCAGATTAAATACTTTAGTTTTTTCATTTATCAACTATTAAAACTTTCTCTTATTTTATACTGGGAGCTTTGATATTTTTAGAAATTCTTGGAAGGAAAGATATGTTCTGCCCAAGGCTCCAAGTAATAAATGAGTTGATCTGAGAGGTTTCCTCAGGATCTACTAGTCTTGTATGAGGAAGACAGTATGTATCTGCATTCTTAGAGACTGTCTAGAGTGAGGGTCAGCATACTGCAACCAGAGTGTCAAAACCACAGGGAGGTAGCTCAGTGGTGCAGTACCTACCTCGCATGTCCAAGGTCCTGAGTTTGATCCTTGGTACCAAAAAGAAAAAAAAAATTAGCCTATCACTTGATTTTGTACAGCCCACAAGGAAAAGGGTTTTGTTTGTTTGTTTCTTTAATGTTTTAGTGGTTGAAGAACAAATTAAAAGAAGAATATTTTATAATGTGAAAATTATGTGAAATTCAGATCCTGGTGTTTGTAAGTGAAGTTTTATTGGGACAGCATGATCATTCATTTGCTTATTGTCTGTGGCTGTTTACAGAGTTCAGTGCCAAAGTTGAGTAGCTGTCCCAGAGACCATATGGCCTACAAAGCCTAAAATATTTATTATCAGGCTGTTTACAGATGAAGTCTGCCAACTTCTGATTCAGTCAAAATTAATTTTAAAAAATTTATTTATTTGAGACACTGGATCTCAGTTTTTTTGCTTGCTTGCTTGTGTATTTGTTCATTTGTTATTTTAGAGACAGGGTCTCACTAAATTACTAGGCTTAAATTTCCCAGCTAGGGTTTGAATTTACATCCTCCTGCCTCAGACTTCTAGAATGCTGAGATTATAGACATGTGCCACTATGTCCGTCTAGAAAAAAGGTTTATAACCATTAACTCCCTGTTGTCTAAAAGAGCCTAAATTCTAGTCTCTTGATTGAAGATAGCCAGGGAGTCATCAGCAGGCATTTATTAAAATGATAAGTAAGTCAGACATAGTGGTCCATGCCTGTCATGTTAGCACTCTAGAAGGTTGAGGTAGAAGTATCAAATGTTCGAACCCAACCTGGGCAACTTAGCCAGACCCTGTCCCAAAACAAAAAATAAAAAAAGGACTGAGGATGTTCCTTGGTGCACAGGCTCCGGGTTCAGTCCCCAGTACCAACCCCCAACCACTCATCCTATGATGTGTAAAGAGAAAAGAGAATTGTTTATGTCTAGATTGTATAGTAGAACCAGGAATCTTGGATCCCTGGGGCTTAGAACTGGGTGCTCTGATTTTGTGACTTCAGCATCTGAGAGTGAAGTAGTGGCCTGGGCCTCAAGGAACACAGTGAAAGGGGTAGGACAGAGATCCATGTCCTTCTCTGAATAACCAGGAGGTCTGATATATTGTCCCCCACTTCCAGGGTTAGAGACACAGTAAAGGCCCTGACTCGGGAACAGGACAGGCTCCTGGGACGGCTGAAGGAAGTCCAAGCAGACAAGGAGCAGAGCGAGGTAAGGGGCTCACGGCTAGTGTGTGTTCTCAGTCATTCAGCTGCTGTTTACTGACTCCCTTCTGAGTCCCAGGCACCAGAGGAGATAAAAATGGAAAGACCTTGTGGATGCTGTACTCCAAATACACTACGTATACCTAAATCAGGATGCGTCAAAGTGAAATATAAGAAGTGTCACAGGGAAAGCTAAATTGGTATTGTGGCACCCAGAAAGGGAGATGAGAACATATTTTGTGTGAGTCATTAGAAAAGGCTGTTAAAAGGAGGGCATGAACTAGCCTAATACTTCCAAACCTTTTTAGCTGCAGAATCTTTCTTCTCCCCCACCAGCGAAGTGTTACATTTTATATGGAACTTAAGTGAATAATAAGCAAAAGCAGTATTAGTGTCAACTGATCTTTGTGAATTCAAATGTATAACATTTACTTGTAATCTAAAGAAATAAATAAAATAATTTTGATGGATAACAAACTTTTAAATTAAGGGTTCTAGTTTATGGCTTCGTCAGCGATAGAGGCTCATCCTTCTCTGTGTTTTGTTTTGATGCCGCCTAGCAAATTAGAGGTTCTAGGTTCAGTCCCAGCAGCAGCACACAAAAAAATCTATACTTTGATATTTTTGTTTTGATTGTACAATGTTGAGAATATCTTGAGTCACATACAAGTAGATGAAGATGATAGAAATTTACTCATTTCAATAAAAAATACAATAGAAATTTCATTCTGAGGTTTACCCAAAAATGAATTAACCTAGGAGCCCATGTCCATGGGTCGGTGATCCCCACTATATTAATTTATAAATGTATGTACTTTTCTAAAAATAGTGGTTAATTTTCAATAATTTAGAACAGCTTCTCACTAAGGTTATATTAGCTCAGGGGTAAAGGGTTTGTCTACCCCTAGGTTTGACCCCTACATTAAAGAACAACCAGATATTCACAAAACCCTTCAATTGGTTCTTCAGAAACCTTCGCCTCTGTAGAAGGTGGCTTGAAAAACTTTTGCTTGAAAAACTTTTGCTTGGCAGTGAAGAAATGGGTAGCATTTTAGCAGACTGATGAGAGGGAGAACACTTTAGAAGTAGGAAAGATATAACCAAGGTTTAGAGATCAAGATGCTCAGGGCAGTTGAATGTGTGAAGAGTGAAATACGGCACAGGTCACAGTATGTGGAGGCTCTTGAGTTTAGAGGTTTTTTTTTTTTTTTTT